>CM077836.1:13337500-13495858 GCA_039776855.1 Mylabris sibirica
AAAGAAGCTGTTGCAATATTTAAAGGACATAAAAAAGCTGTTAGTTATGTGAAATTTTTAAATAGTAAAGATTTAGTATCAGCATCAACTGATTCACAATTAAAATTATGGAATATAAATACACCATATTGTTTACGTTCATTTGTTGGACATATAAATGAAAAGAATTTTATTGGTTTAGCAACAGATGGTGATTATGTTGCTTGTGGTTCAGAAAATAATGCAATGTACATATATTATAAAGGTTTAAGTAAGAAATTATTTAGTTATAAATTTGAAGCTGTACAAAGTGTATTAGAACAAGAACGACGTGAAGATGATATGAATGAATTTGTATCAGCTGTATGTTGGAAACAAAATTCTAATGTTGTTGTTGCTGCAAACAGTCAAGGAATTATTAATATACTTGAATTAATTTAAAAAATATATGTATCGGACAATCAAAATATTACATATATATATGAATAGTGGAAAATATAGCCCCGATTCTCCAAGTGTGCCAATTTAAAAAAATAAAAATTGAAATTAATAATTATCTCAAAATATACGCACAAATTTAGTGTAGTAGTGATGTACAGGATTGCTGCTGTAAGTATACCAAATTTGTATGAAACTCTTAGTAGTTGGCAGGCGATTTTGGGTTGGTCCCTGGAGGGTATTTTAGCAACATTAGAACCTAGCTTATCGGGAAGTTGTTCAAAAAGCGATCATTTTGGAGCAAAGTTATTTTTTTGTTTTTCTCCATTGGATTGTCGAAAATTTGCGAAACATCTCCACCTGTTCCAGAATAAAATGGAGAAAGGCGAAAAAAAAATCAATATTGGGAGGGTCCTCGAATCATTCAACGTCGTTTTGCGTGCTTTGATTGTTTTTAAAAATTCCGACATTATCGTCTAAAATGATCGTCTTTGGCCAACTTCCAGATGAGCTACGAGGTTCTAATTTTGCTAATGTTCTCAAGGGATTTTACTAAAAAAATTTTTTATTATTCGAATCGCCCGTCAACTAATAAGAGTTTTATATGAATTTGGCATATTTACAACAGCAACCTTGTATAAAAAAATATGTGTTATAGTTATTGGTGTACAAAAAGCTCATTTAGTTTAAATTGGTAACAAGTTGTGCCCTGATTGAGCTATTTTTTTTTTTCACTCTTAATTTCTAATTTTGCTTAATTATAAGAAATGAATGAAAATATATTTTGTAGAATTTTTTTCTCACTAAATAAAAACCAAAACCTGAATTTTATGTAAATATTTCGATAATTATTGAAAGACTAAGATTGTTATGAAATTTTGTTGGTTCTACAAATTAACACAAATATTTGTGTCAATTCCTAAAATATTTTTTGATGTTTGAATAAAAAAAAAAAATGGGCTGAAATTACAAAAATTTTGTGATCTTACTCAATGTTTTTGATTGATGTGTATAGTATAGTTGTATAAAAATAGCAATAAAAATCTATCGTTAAATTAAATTGTTTATAATTATTTATTTTTTTAATTTTGTCATTTTTTATTTTCTATTATTTCAAGTATTGGAAATAGAGTGAAAGCAGGCAAATCGTATATATTTTGGGGCTTACACAGCGATTACCCGGCAATCTCTCTAGTCGGTTTAGGTCCAAAATCGAGCACTTTTAACGATCTCGAATTGATCTGTGAGAATCGGGAGGCTGTACGTATAGCAGCTGCAGGTAAAAATTAACTTTTGGATATTTTAAAATCTTAATTCAAATCGAATTTACAGCCGGTTGTAGAGCTTTAAATAGTGTCGATATTAAAAATATCCACATTGAAGATTTCAACGATCCAGAAGCGGCGGCTGAAGGTAGCCACCTAGCAACATGGAAATTTCAAGATTTCAAAACGAAAAAAGACACCCTTCCAAATATAACACTTTACGGAAATAATGATGAAAATTGTTGGGAACGTGGTGTTATTAAAGCAGAAGCTCAAAATTTGGCTCGTCGTCTAGCCGACACGCCAGCTAATCGAATGACACCAACAATATTCTCGGAACAAATCAAAGAATTGTTGAATTCAGTCAACGTATGTGTTGATGTACACGACCAACAATGGGCGGAATCGGAGAAAATGGGCGCTTTCTTAGCTGTCGCTCAAGGTTCACAAGAACCACCCAAATTCTTAGAGATCCACTATGATAATGGCGAAGGTGATCCGGTGGTGTTAGTCGGTAAAGGTGTAACCTTTGATGCTGGTGGTATATCGTTGAAACCATCCGCTCAAATGGATGAGATGCGTGCTGATATGATGGGTGCTGCATGTATTGCAGCAACTGCTTATGCTTTACCACAATTGAATATAAATGCAAATGTGAAATTTTTGATACCATTAACTGAAAATCTACCATCTGGTTCTGCATTGAAACCGGGTGATGTTATTACAGCTAAAAACAATAAAACTATCTGTGTTGATAATACAGATGCTGAAGGACGTTTAATTCTAGCTGATGCATTAGCATACAGTTCAAAATTTAAACCGAAATGGATATTGGATATTGCCACATTAACAGGTGCAATGCGTATTGCTTTGGGTAATGCGGCAACTGGTGTCTTTACAAATTCCGATCAATTGTACGAAATATTAGAAAAGTCCGGTTCAACGACTGGTGATCGTGTATGGAGATTGCCATTATGGAAACATTATACAAAACAAATTGCTGAAAATACAGCGTATGATTTAAACAATATTGGTAAAGGTAAAGGTGGTGGTAGTTGTACGGCTGCTGCTTTTTTAAAAGAATTCGTACCAGACGAAACGGATTGGTTGCATTTGGATATTGCTGGTGTTATGGGACCCGATGATAGCACGCCGTATTTAAGCAAAGGAATGACTGGTAGACCTACAAGGACATTAATCGAATTTATTGAGAGTCAGTACAATTAAGTTTTATGAAATAAATTTGTAATTGTTACAATAAGGCGTGTTTCTTTTTTTCGAAAATCCCTAATGGCTGAGAGATATAAAAACATAAATCCAATGTCCAATATTTTATTATTTATATCACAATTTTGAAATTCGGTAACGTTACATATAGAACTTATTAAAAAAAAAGATCAGATTATTTTATTATTTCAACCAAGATTTCAGTTATAGTGGTTTATTGATACGAATTATACCGTCCGTGCGATTGAAACTAGAAACATAATATGTTATGTTTCTAGTTCCAAACGCCATTATCTTGTTTATTATTTGAAGCTTAAGATTTATTAATGGAATTGTATCGGAGGATCGTAGTCAGAATATTAAAAAATTTAGCATCATAGCAAATTTTTATTACAGCTATCCATTAACAAGTTTCTGTTTCTGACTGTGATCCTTAATTCTTACAAGTAAACCATTCGAGGCTAAAACTCTACTAAAAAGTATTCAGTCCTTCCAGAGATATACGGGAAAAACTGATTTTGCAGGAGTACCGTCAACCCCCAATATATTTCTGAAACTTGAGTATGAGCACGAATAATAAAACATGCATCCCTTAAAATAGAATGAGCTACCTATATACCAAAAATCATCAAAATCTGGAGTTTCAACCTCGGATGATTTACTTGTTAGTTTATGTATAATAAGAGATAGTAAACTTAAAGTTAAGTAACAAACAATGTGCACTATGTATTATAAAATAGATAATTATAAAATTAATAACAAAATGGAATAAACTTAATAAGTCTCTTTAATTGCATAGTTTAAGTCAAAAGAACTTGGTTCACTGGCGTAAAGGTATTTGTTTTCTTTAAAATTAAAAGGAAAATTAACTAATTCACAATGTTGGTTATAGTTTAAAAATTAATAATAAGATGTGTATTAATCTAACTATTGTGTGTATATGTATATTATGTATTACGTATATGTGTGTTATTAGTGATAGAAAAAAATTGAATTAGCTATCCCCTTTTGCAATAAATACTCTTTACCTTTGGCCAGGACATGGTCCATTCTATTCTCCATTATTTTTACTTAAATTTAAATGTCCTGACGTCGGGAGGGGGATGATCTATGGGGATACATAATCCGGTAATGTACCACGGCCACGACCTCTGCCACGGCCTCTACCTCTACCGCGCCCCCTCCCTCGTCCCCGTCACCTTCGTCCATCCGACATTCCTTCAAGATAATTATTGTCTAATTCATGGAACAAGAATCAAATTAATATTAATTATAATTGTTAACAATATTTCTATTGTACCTATATTACTTGTAGTTTTTTCCAAATAGGCTAAGGGTCCCTGGAGGACACCTCCGGGACCCTGTTGGGAAAAAGGGCCACCACGTGGGCCAGCTACTGCACCACCACCACTAGCATTGCTATTAGCACTATTAGCAGCTGCTACTGCTGCCATTGCGGCTTGTTGTTGCATGAACATTGCTTGTTGGGGTGATACCATTCCAGGACCTACGCCAGGACCACCACCACCGCCACCACCAGTCGACATTCCTGATGTGGCTACCTATAAAATATCAATAAAAAAAGATCCATTTTTTTTTTAGATTACTTCAACACACTCATTCCAAACATATCATTTAATAAATGCATACTAACCCTCTGTATTTTTAGAATGTGTGGATAATTTTCGATTGATTGAGGAAAAAAACTACAATTTCGTTCAAACAGTTTATTGTAATAAACAGTCTTACAAGTTTGTTACACACTTTGAAAATACAGTTTAAATAGAGGAAACTTGCAAATTATTTCGTTTCATTTTTACACTAATCGGGGCATAGGACGACAGAGGGGGGATTTAAGAATCACTGAGACAATTACGGGAAATATGAATAAAAATTAATAATATTTATAATTAAAGGCACATTTGAGCAAGTTGATAGCGTATACTTTACTTTTCGTACAATATAAGAAACTACATTGTACAATATCACATTCAATTAATCTCTTTTAAGAAAAAAAAAACCGCTTAGCTTTGTTCTGAAATATTGCCACTTCTAAAAACCCTGAGAGTCAGTATACAAAAATGTACATTTGTGAAATATTCGTGATTTATTGAGAAAACAATATTAGAATGATCCAAGCACATCAACTTACACCTATATACATTAGAGATCATTTAATTTCATCTTATAATAATTGGCATGCATTCAAATTGTAATTGGATCATTCTAATGTCGTGATTTTTACCGTGTGTATATTAAAATATTTATATTTTTTGATATAGGAAGTAAATATTTTGAAAAATAATAACTGAAAGTTGCTTTTTCTCTCAAATATACAACACACAATCCACTTATCTAAACAACAATCATGCTCTCTCTCGATGTGATCAACGTCGCTCTACCTGCATCTGTTGTTGTAGTTGTTGCATTTGTTGCTGATGCATCTGTTGCATTTGTTGTTGCTGCTGTTGTTGTTGTTGTATTTGTTGCAACTGTTGTTGTTGTTGTAATTGTTGTTGCATAGTCGACATATTTGGCACCATCATAGGATTTGTTGTTTGATTAACCGGTAATGTTGTCGGTGTATTTCCACTAGGTGTACCACTACCACCATTGCTACCAGCCGCACCACCACCACTCATTGGTGATTGCGATACAGAACCACCACTACCACCACCACCAGCACTACTATTATTCATTGTTGGTGTAGCATTACCTTGAGCTGGACTTTTAGCATAGCCTTGTAAATCAGCTAATAGATTCTGCCAGATTGCAATTTTATCATAATGTCGACGTATTAATTCATCTTTACGTGTCATTTCAGCTCGTAACTCGCTCACATCCTCTTTCACAATCATTTCTGGTTTTAGAGCTGATAATAGGAAACGTTTTTGTAGAAAGAATGCCTCCATCTGTCTGGCTAAATCTATAAAACGTAAAATTGTCTGTTCTACTTCTACTTTCATTTCATCTTTATCTGTATTTGGAATTGCCTCTTCTTTTGTTAAAACATTAAGGCTATGCTATTATTATATCAAACAAAAATTTATTATTAAATTAATTCTAATTTGATTTGATTTAATTAAATTACCTGGAAGGCTTCTTCTAATTCGTCCACTAAATTGCCACTGCCATTTGTTGGTGTGGCCATTGCTGAAACAGGAGGAGAGGCTTCCTTCATTGATGCTATTTACTACTAACCGTAAACAAATAATTAACGTTATTATAACGCTCTAATTAACTAATTAGAAACACTACAATTTCATTAAATTTGTACCAATAACACTATAATTACTCAAAATCATAATTTTATTTAACTTTTATCGTACTTAATACGCCATTTTCTTTTGGACTTCGATTAAAGCACCATCTAGCGGTGATATAACACAACAATAATCAACGTTGCCAAAGGTAGCAGAATTTCTAAAATATGAATAAAACAAGAATTTATTGCTTTTCTTTAATTCAAGGGCGAAAAAAATTTTAATTTTATTTCACAGGGACATTTTTCAATGATTTAGCAACAATCACACCTTTCCCATCAACATAAAGTGGTGTATTCTTATAGCACGCCCTTAATTCGTTGTCTGTATGTAGATCAGGTGCGACAGTTTCAAAGATTTTCTTTTTCGGATTCATAACAGGATCCGGTTGTCTTTTATAACCATCACATATGACTGCTTCACCTGGTGTACAATTCTCTGGTGGAATTAAAACTTCCACACCAGCCTCACTACTTGCACACATCACCATTGCCTCGGATGTAATGCCGCGCATCTAAAAATTGAAATCAAATTAGGAATAATGATTGTAATGTAAATTGTTTGAATTCAACACCTTGACAGGTTTGAGGTTGCATAATAGTATAACTGTACGATTTTGTAATTCTTCAATAGGTACATGCTTAACAAGTCCAGAACATACAGTCCTTGGTTTCTCTTCACCACAATTAATCTTTAAAACATATAAAGAATCAGCTTGTGGATGTTTTTGAACATCTTCAACTTTAGCGATACGTAAATCTAAACGACCAATATCTAGCGGTAATTCAGCTGGTGTTTCTTTTGGCTCTTTTGATTTCTTCTCTTTTTTCGGTTTTGATTCTTTCGTTGACTCCGACTGCTTCGTTTCGGCTGGTGCTTTAACAACATTCTCTACAACTGGTTCTTGAGACTCTTGTTTGGTACAATGAACATTTGGTATAGGAATTTGTGGAATTCCCTGTTTGATTTCAAGTTGAATTAGACGATTTTTTGCCAATTCTACAGCTGCAGTAAGCTTTGCATTCTCTTCACGTAACTCTCTGATAAGGATATTGTTATATTCTTGATTTAGAGTGCTTAACTGTTTGAAAATTGATAAATAAGAATATTAAAGAAACAAACGATAGAAAAAAAACTAACCTCATTTTTTAATTCATCAATTGATTGACGTACTAGATTCGTATTTTGTTTGATCTGTTCGATTTTCGACATTTTTAGTAAATTCTTCAAATTCGGTCTGAAAATATTTAAAAAATTCAATGAAAAATTCATCGTTACAGGAATGAAAATACTAACCTCAAAATTGGGAAAATTCAGCAGGATGGGAAATTTCTCTATTCATGTTGGTAATCTTGATTGAAATTGATTGAAATAGAAATAGAACCAGAGGTGTGGAGGTAGCGAGAATACCAACGACGTCATATCAATAGACCGGGCATCAACTCGTTTTGTTTGTAACCAACATGTACGGTGGGGGAAGAGGAACCTACACTTGCTACGCGATTCTGACCCTTATGGAACACCCGCTCTCATTGGTTGATGTAACTGTTTCGTGTAGATTCGCCTCTTGACGTGCTGTAATCGTACAAAACATGGTGGTGTTGTTGCAATAGTGCATATGTGTTTTGTTAAAATTATAAATAAAACGTGTTCTACATTTTATCGAAAGTGTAAAAAAGTACTCTGAAACTTAATTTGAAAATTGGCAAAATATTTTATTTGTGTTTATTTATTTATTTCGAGTACATTTTCACGAGCCGTCACTGTTCCGGGTGTAACATCCTCTTACGTCCCTCGTCCTTGATCTTATGATGTTGGCTTCAAACAAACTGCCTACATCTAAGGGCGTGTTTACTTTGGCGCTTTAAGCGCTTAAAGCACTTAAAGTGCCGTTTACTTTGATGCTGTAAGCGCTCATCAGCACTGTTATGACATCATCATAATGGCAGCGTGACGTCATTACCAACGCTCACAACGCTTCTTCCATCGAGTAGAAGCAAAATAAGCGTGGCGCGCAATTGTGTTAAATTTGAAAAATTGGTGGAAGCCTGGGTAGTTGTAGCCCTTGTTTTACCTAGTATTACTATTAGACACTCCTCTATTTCATTTTTTGCGTTTGCATTTTCACATTCATCAAATAATTCTACAACTTTACCAACTGTAGTTAATGAAGTAATAGGGAACAAATTAATTTCAGAAATCGTCATTTGTATTTCAAATTAGTAAAATGTAATTCAAAAAAATAAAATAAATTTCACAAAATATTAATTTGTAATTTACATATATGTATGTATGTATACCTAATTTCAATTCAATTTAGACCATATACAATAAATAACAGATATAGGTAATAAAATAATGTTGCTATTAAAATTGCAGAAATAATTTACTATTTTCCGTATATAAGCTTTGGTTGAATTCAACCATCTTCAGTACCTCGTTTGAATATAAGAATTAAATAAATATAATAATTCACTAATCTGAAATACGACTGAAAATATCTGAACCACACTTGGAAAAGGTGTAGTAAGATTGTAATTCCAGATAGTAATAGAAAAATTATTCGATCTCATCGTCCATCGTCCACTTTGTATAAATCAGCTGATTTTGATGTACAGAGCTCCCACGCTTACATTCGCTCAAGCTTCAAAGTAAACGGTTTCTGTCGTATCTGTCAACAGACGCATAAGCGCCAAAAACCCAAAGTAAACGGCTAAAATAAGCGTTATAAGCGTGGAACGCTTTGAGCGCTTAAAGCGCCAAAGTAAACAAGCCCTAAGTATTATGCCGGGTCTATTGATATGACGTCGGTTGAGAATACGCTTTAAAGTGAGCTTACACTATGGTTGGGCCAACAGACCACCGTTGCCAGGTATATTAGAGCAGTTCTCCCTAGACTTTGTAGAAAAAACCATACACGTGAACTAATTTTAGGTTAGAACAGATGGATTAGATGGAATATTTCTTTGTTCTGTAACTTTAGTTTTATAAATTCTTACAGAACACTAGTATTCTAAAGAACAGTTTGAGAAACGCTGCTCTAGATCAGTGATGGCGAACCTTTTGAGCTCGACGTGTCAAAATTTTGAAAAGTCGAAACATAATTTTCGTGGCGTGTCACACATCACAAAAGAAAAGGCTAAAAAAAAATTGTAATACATATTTACAATTTTTGTAATTTAACCAATGAATTACATTTAGAGACATATTTTACATATTTCATTGACACTCAACACAAAAAATCAAGTTATATAATTCAACAAAAACGGAAAAACAATATAAGATTTATATAAGAAATATACAGACCATTTTTAGATCCAGCACCCTGTATATGAAAAATTAGTGACTTTTTTGGTACTGAAGTTTGTCTGCTAAATCTTCTATTTGTGGTTTATACTTGGTACATTTCAAGGCTAAGCAAGCGCCACTGACTTCATCTGTTAACCGATTCGGTATGTTTGTTTTAATATTATTTAATGCTGAGAACAATGTCTCACAAAAATATGTAGATGAAAAAATTGTGAGCAAAGCCATTGCTAAGTCTTTCATGTTGTTATAAGTGTCAGGTAATCTGTTACAAACCTTCAAAATTTCTTCTTCGTAGTTGTACTCATTTTCATTATTCAAACGATTTCTTTCCATATTTTCAACCACTGATCTTAACTCGACAAATCCTTGAGTCCAAATGCTATTCTGAAAATCTACCAATTGCATCTCTAAATCGTCAATTTGCATCCATTGAAAGTCCTTCAATTCCAAAGTATTGTAATCAACTAAATCAGGATATTTAATTATTTTAATTGTCTGTTCTAGGCTTCTAAACTGGTTGAATCTTTCACTGAACTGTAGAATTAATGAGTTTATTATATTCTGGTACAGAACTATGGACTCCATTTCACACGGTGTTGCTCTCTTTTCGACATATTTTTTTATGCGAGGAAAATACTTATATGTTTTAGTTTCAATATCTCGCTTGAAAATTTGAAGTTTACTTTCAAAAGATTTGATGTATCCAAACATAACTTCAATACTTTTGCCCAAACCTTGTAATTTTAAGTTAAGTTCATTCATATGAACAGAGAGATCAGTAAAGAACATTAAATTACTGATCCAGATGTGATTCTTAACCTGAGGAACGTTCATTTGACTTTTATCTCCAATAAACAATAAAATTTCATCAAAACACTCCACAAATCTCTCCAATACTTTTCCTCGACTCACCCATCTCACGTTATTGAACATTAACAGTCCATTGTAGGATGATTCAACTTCCAGTAGAAGCGCAGAAAATTCTCGCTTGTTAAGCGGCCGAGCAGCTATAAAATTCACTATTTTTGTTACAACTAACATTATATCATTAAGTTCCGAAAATCCAGACACAACACTTCCTGATGGATAATGCAATGAAAAGGAACACCTGGATGTCCAATAGTTTCCGTAAACAATTTTATAAATCCCACATTTTTTCCAACCATATTTGGAGCCCCATCTGTCGTGACTGACACAATTTTAGAAGTATCAATGCTTAAATCACTAAATGCTTTTGTAACAACCTTACATATACGTCACTCAATAAGTCCCCGGTCTGACCCATAGAGGTCACCACAAATCACATTTTTATATTTTTCCCTTGACGTACCATCTTTCAAACGACAGCTGTCAAAATTTGAGCTCATTCCCTCCAATAGTTTGTTTGTGGGAATTTTTTGTAGTGAACAACTTTTGAGTTATATTAAAAAATGGAAAAAAAAGAATTTCGAGTGTTGATTAAGCATTGTTTTTTAACCGGAAAAAATACCGTTGAGGCAAAGGCTTGGCTTGAAAAGCATTATGGGGACTCTTCTCCAGGAAAATCAACCATCATTGACTGGTATGCAGAGTTTAAACGTGGCCGTACAGACACAAATGACGCTGAACGATCTGGACGCCCAAATTCGGCTGTTGTTCCAGAAAACATAAAAAAAATCCACAAAATGATATTGTCTGATCGTAAACTGAAATTGCGTGATATAGCTGAGGCCTCAAAGATATCAGAAGGTAGTGTGTTTACAATTTTGCATGAACATTTGGGTATGCGAAAGCTGTTTTCGAAATGGGTGCCGCGTTTGCTCACTGTTGACCAAAAACAACAACGAATTGATGATTCAGAGCGCTGTTTGGAGCTGTTTAACCGCAATAAGAAGGATTTTTTGCGTCGATATGTGACAACGGATGAAACCTGGATCCATCACTTCACTCCAGAGTCAAAACGGCAGTCATCTGAGTGGACTGGACCCGGCGAAAGCCGTCCGAAGCGACCAAAAACGCAACAAACGGCTGGCAAGGTTATGGCCTCTGTATTCTGGGATGCACACGGTATATTGTTCATTGACTATTTGGAAAAGGGAAAAACAATCAACAGTGACTATTACTGTGCATTATTGGACCGATTGAAGGATGAAATCGCACTCAAACGGCCCCATTTGAAGAAGAAAAAAATCCTCTTTCATCAAGACAATGCACCGTGTCACAAATCCATAAAAACGATGGTCAAAATCAATGAATTGGGTTTCGAATTGCTTCCCCACCCGCCGTATAGTCCAGACCTGGCCCCCAGTGACTACTGGCTGTTTTCAGACCTCAAAAAAATGCTCCAGGGAAAGAGATTTCAATCAAATGAGGAAGTCATCGCTGAAACTGAGGCCTATTTTGAGGCCAAGGAAAAATCGTTCTATAAACATGGTATAGAAAAGTTGGAAAATCGTTGGAATGATTGTATCACTCTAGAAGGGAACTATATTGATGAATAAATCGAAATTTGGCCAAAAAACTTGTTCTTTCTTTACTAGACCGGGGACTTATTGATGTACCTTTTGGCACTGACTCTAACTTTATTAACTCTTCTTTTATCGTGAGACCATCGGAATATCTAGCAATAATGGCCAATCGAGCATTTGATGTGACATCAGTAGTTTCATCAAGAGAAATCGAAAAACATTTACAACTAGTTATATCTTTTTTTAATTGTTCTTGTATATTTTTATTTAGATCTATTATTCTGTCTTTGATAGTATTTCTACTGAGTGGTAACTCAGAAATTCTTTTGATAATTTCATCTTTATTTTTCATGTCATGAAATAGGGTTGGTGCACATTTAAGAAAGGTTTCTTTAATAAATTCTACTTCACTGAGGGGTTTTCCATGCTGAACTATGGAGTGAGCTATACAGTAACTTGCTCATGTCAAATTTGTAGAGCTTTTTACAAATTTAACGATTGAATTTGTTTGATTTTTATAGAGTTGTATTCCTTCCTTTCGTCGAGACTTTTATTCAAATGTTGACCATGATTAGTTTCAAAATGTCTCTTTATATTCCATGTTCTGCTTACTACCGTATCATTGCACAGTATGCACAATGATCTGTTGTTTCTGTCAACAACCCCGTACATTTCGGTCCATATGTCTTGAAATGGACGGTTACTGCTACTTGCATTCCCTTTATCAGTCAATTTTCGTTTTTTATTTTTTTGATTCTCCATCGAAAGGACTGCAAAAACATATCAATAGAAATCACGGCATTTGTTATAAAAAGTTGATAGGTTTCTTACCTATTTTTGCACTGATTACTGATTACTAGTATCATAAGATTCAAACACACCGAAGATATTTTTCCAACACGAAGAATGTCTCGTACAGTACTGTTGCACTGAACATCTTTTTCTTCCAATCAGGTAACATGGCGATCAAGTGCGCTGTGCGTACGTTTGCCGAATGTAGCCGAGCGCACTTGAATTTGAATTTTTGTTCTAATATCAATATTGAAACAATGTATTTAAATGTTTTTAATATGTAAATTTATTACAATTACTACGCAATATTATTATACTTGCACATGCACATCTGGTTCATAATTAAATTATTTATTATTAACGTAAGTAATAATATTATTATTAATAATCAACTCTGGCCATTATGAGAGACAAATATTTGAATTATGAATTTTTTATCTTTGAAGATGCGTGTCACCAAAAATGAGCTGGCGTGTCAGCGCTGACACGCGTGTCATAGGTTCGCCATCACTGCTCTAGATGAATGATTGTGTAGACACAGCTTTAGTTAGTTCCGTTCTGCCACCTGTCATTCAAAGATAACCCCCAAATTTTGTGTCAGTAGTGATGGTGGGGGGGCTGAATATTCCTACACCGTGTCTCATGCCTATTTGCCCAACAATTTAATTAATTTTTATCAAAACTATGATAAAATAATTGATTGATTATGTGAAATAGTATTGTAAAAGATCTGTATAGGTAAAATGCTATACCGGTTAATTTACATAATTCTCCATTGTGTTTATACATTGTTTAAAGTATCAACTTGTGTTTATTCAAATGTAAAAACGAAATTTATTAAAATTTTTGGTAAATTCACACAACGAAATTGTATAAAATTTCCAAATACTATACCAAAACATTTAACCGTATTATTAGGGTATGAGAAACCATCAAAGAACGATTTAGTTAATTTAATATTATGGTGTTTAGCGGCTAGAATCCCATTTATCAGTTTCTATGATTACAAAGGTCTGTGATAAAAAATTATTTATGGGTCCTATCAAAAATACTTGAGAATTTCAATTATTTTTAGGTCTATTAAAAAATGAAGAGGATGAAATTCATTCATTATTAGACAAGAAAAAATTAAAAACTGATCATGTGATTTGGCACAATCAACATCAATTCACCTATAAAAATGGTTATACAGGTAGAAAGATACATGTGAAGATATTTAATGGTAATGATGGTAAAGCCAGTATAGTCAATACAATAAAAAATCTAGTTTTAAGTGAAACATTTAATAGAAACTGTAGTTTGAATGAAATTGATGAAATTTTGTATAATCAATATGAATTGCCTGATCCTGATTTAGGATTGTGTTTTGGTAAAACATTCAGTCTTTATGGTTATCCACCATGGCAGATACGTTTTACTGAATTCTTCCAAATTGAAGATAAACAAAATAATTTTACGATAAATCAATTCATACATCTTTTAGAGAAATTTAGTAAATGTGAACAAAGATATGGAAAATAAGGTGAATTTTTTGTAATTAATCCATATTGTCATCTATACGTTTTTAACAATTGTATATAATTTATTATGGTTGGCTGATCGACATTAATAAACACAAATCGATGATATAACATCGTTCCATTATTAAAAATTGTAGTTTTCTTATCACTTAAATCAAATAAAGGGTCAAATGAGTCACCGTGAAGATACTACAAAAAGGTGATTTAAATATCAAGAGACTGATGCAATCATCAAAAATTTATTGAAATTATAATCGGCTATTAAAGGAAGACAATTAATACACCTACATTAAAAAAAAACCGAAAAACCAAACCTACATGTATTATCAATTTTATGGTGTAAAGTCCAGTAATAAAACTACAGAATTACACAATATGATTGAGACATTTTGTCATGTAGATTTTAAAAAAATCAACAATGGATACATGTACAATCTCGTTATGTGACAAAAACCACATTACTGATAAACTAAATCAACAATTGAGTTAATAAACAGAGAATGCAATTATTGTAAATAATAATGGCACAAAATAATTAGCATTTTCTGTTTTTTTTTTCAACGCCGATGCGACCTTTTGTGTTTACCATCATCATCACTCGACGATCTTGATCGCCGTCTCCTATTCGATCTCGATCGTGATCTAGAACGTCGATATTTCGAATGTCGTTCACTAGATCTCGATCGACGATTTCTGGAATGTGAACGATGTCTATGCCGTGATCTAGACCGTCGATGTCTTCTATGCGATGATGATGATGTTGATGAACGTGATCGTCTCGATCGTGATACAGATCTTGATCGTTTTCTATAACGATTTCTTGTACTATTATTACTGTTATCATTTTGTTGTTTATGTCTTGATGGTGATTTCGAATGTTTTTTATTTTTTGTATCATTTTTTTTCGGTGTACGACTACGTTGTGATTTATCTACACTTATACTAATTATATCAACACTACTACTTCTTGATGAGGATCGATGATGTTTCTTCTTTGAACTACTTCCTCCTGTATGAGAGGTTTTATTATCAGAGGAACTCGATGATGATCGAGTTTTATCATGATGATGATGGTGATGGTGATGATGTTGATAATGGTGGTGATGTGATTGTTTCCTTCCTGTAATTTATAAATATTTACATGTGGGTTTTAATTTTTTTTTAAAGTTAAAAAAAAACTGCCAAAAATTGGATTTTTCTCTTTTATATACTTTGCTTCATAATAAAAATGCTTTGTTGAATACAGTTCCATCAAAGCAATTCACAATACATACTGACCTGGTGTCTTTGCGTCTACCTGTGTTTCATTGCTATTTGTATCAGGTGTAGATGATCGACTATTCTTATTCTCAACTTCAGCCAATTTATTCTCGATTTCTTTTTCAGTCTTTGAAAATTCAGCCTTCTTCCGCTTTATAGAATCCTAAAACAATTCAAACAATGATATGTCTAGGGCTCGAAAAATTGAGCGAATTTTTATAATTAGGGGGTCGATAGGGCTCCCATTTCGAGAAAAAAGGGGTTGAAAATTTTGTCAAGATTTTTAGAGCCACCGGAATCCAGAGAACCTTGTAGCTCATTTGAAAGTTGATCAAAAAACGAGCAAAACACACAAAACGACTAAGAATGACTCGTAGACCCTCTTAACATTGATATTTCTCGTTTTTCTCAATTTTATTCTGGAGGTGGAGGTGTTTTTACTAAAATGCAATGGTGAAAAACGAAAAAAATAAATGTTGGGAGGGTCTCCGAGTCATTCTTAGTCGTTTTGTGTGTTTAACTGTTTTTTTTTAATCGCGACCTTCTCCAAATGAGCTACAAGGTTTTAAATTCACAAAAATGTTCTCTAAGGATCCCCCTATAAATTCTTGAAATATTTTTTGAATCACTCAACAAATAATGGGAGTTGCCATAAGAACTTTCATCCGACGTGAATCAGCCTGTATATAAGAAATGGCTGAATGAATGATGAAAACTACCTTCGTTCCTCACAATTGTATTTTATTTTAAATTCGTTCTTTATAATTGACTTCAATCTACTTAATAAATTATTTTTTTTTTGGATATAAATCTTTTTCAAGATACTTAAATCATCCATAAACGATTCGATTTAAGTCTTTTGTACTGACTTAAATTAGTACTGAATATAATCACTAATAATCAGTCACTTCAAGAAATGATTTAATTCATAAGTCTTAAGTTAACTTTCAAAAAAAGATTGAAGTAAAAATGGCTTAAGTCGCAAAAATGATTTAAATATTCAAAGCTCTGACAGCTCTGTTTATAAAAACCTACCCTTAGTTCATTGTCGGAATCTTTTCCATCACGCCGTAAGCTCCGTCCATCATCGCTCTCATCACTGCTATTCCCCGAATCACCACCATAGATGCCCAGACCTGTTACCAATCCGATTGATCAATTTCCCAAAATACAGACAAATAAACCTTCGATAACCATCATTTTTATCAATGTTTTAAATTTTAATTTGTAAATTTGTCCCAACTAATGTTTTTATGGATAAAAGGGGGAACTTGGTTGTGTTTTTTTTTTGGATGAAAAAATATTAACTTACCAAGTTTTGCAGTAACGTTGGCACCGCTGGGTGCAGATACACGTTGATCTGAAGCTGAAGTATTACAACAAAATTATAGACAATTAGATCCATCTTTACAACCTGTTAACAGTCTTAACACAGAGCAGTTTTCAAATGAAGACAGCATTAGCCATCTTCATAATCATACTTTATCACAAAATATACAATAATAAATTTATAAAAAATAGGAATAAAAACTAAATTGAAACGTTTTTGAAAATAAAAAGATAAAAAGAAGTTAACATACGGCTAAACCGAATTTTTATTTGATATTTTACAAGCTGATGCTTTAATGGTGTTGGACAGCAATGTACGATACCTTTATTTTTCTTATGAATTCTTTGTAATTCATCACGACAAATCATTTCAATTTCACGATTTGTAACTTTTAAGAGAATTTCCGTCATTGCTCTTCTTACATTCAACATCTACAATAACGTTAATTGTTCAAAAAAAAAAATGTTTAATTAAAATGTTTATACATACCTGTTCCTCTTGTGTTAACTTTACTGGTTCTTGTGTTTCAATTTCACGACCATCTTCATCCGAAGATTCACCTTCACTTTCCTAATTTACAAATAATTAAAATTAACAATTAAATGAAAAATTATAACATACAAATTTGCTTTTTTGTTGTTCTTTAATTGTAGATTTTAATATTTCTAATGCCTCTTTTTCTGTACGTTTCAACTTCTCATTATATTCTTCACGTTCCTGTTTCTCTTTTTCTTTTTCTAATTGTTTCATTTTTTCACGCTCCATTTTTTCCAAACCTTCTCTAATCCATGCTGGTAACTGTTTTCTTTTTGTAGCATCTAAAGGTGGTGGTGGTTCTGTCATAGTCGCTTGTAATGGTCTTGGTACATTCACTTTACTAAATCGACGATTATGAGGTTTAACTTGTTGTTGTTGTTGTTGTTTAGAACTACCAGCAACTGTCCAATAACCAGTCGTATAATCATTATTTTGACCTGTACTATACCTATATTGATATAATTATTATAATTATATATTTATCCACTAGATTGTTTATTGTAATATACCCTGCAAATGTGGCGTTATCACTGTTACTCTCCGGTGGTACATTAAATTGATTATTATAATTGCCAGGTGTTGGTAGTAAAGGTGGTTTCATAGTTGGTGCTGGTGGCGGTACACCAGTTGGTGGTACCCATGGATTTGTCCAGCCCCATGTTTGTGTTTGTACATTCCAATTCCATGCATCATTACCAGTAGATTGTTGATTACCTGGTGTTATATTTGGTGGTGGTGGTGGTACTGCTGTAGTCGTACTCCACGAACTTAAAGCTTCATCTTTCTCATTTTCAACTTCCATTGGTGCTTCACCACCTTCATTCAATACTGAATCTTTTTTTATTTTCGTCTTTTTATTTTGTTGTTGTTCAGTAATAACAGGTGGTGGTCCAGCTTCTTTCATTATAATCCATTGCTGAGCTAATGCAGCCCAATCAACTTGATCATTGGACATGTTTTGATAAGCAGCAGGATTTAAAGCCCATTGTGCATAATTTTGACAATCAGTTGAATCACTATTTGTATACATGATTTAATAAAACATATTGATAAAATTAAATAAAATAATAATTCAATTATCTTACTCCATTTAGAAAAAAATAGTTGTTCATCTAATTAAAATCTCGTTAAAATAAATTGTTCCGCTGACATAAAAAACTTCACCTACCGGCATTTCCTTCTGCATTTACAATACTGCCAATTGAACGAAAACAAATATTCCTAATGAACCAACAGTTTGGCTTGCAACGTTGCCACACGTCGGCCAATTAGCTTTTCTTCTTTAAGAAAAATAAAAATCCATATTTTCAAGAATAACGAGAATTATTTACAAGTTTCAGTGTAAATTTGAACTATATTAGAAAAAGACGCGTTGTTAAAATGTTTAAATTTGAATAAAAACTTACATTCTAATTAATCTGGTAACTACCACTTTTATTTTCATATTTTTCTTGAAAAAATCCTACTTAAACTGAAAAGTTACAAAATTATAAATTGAATCTTTATGTTTATTATAATATACACAAGAAATATCTCAAATTTTCCAGCAAAAATCAAGTAATAAGCCGTCAAATGAAATGATGAAAATTTAAAGTGCTAGTTCTGCTGAAAAAATTGTTAATATGGCAACGTTCAACCAGTCGTTACATTTGAACAACCTTAAAAAACAAATGTTACTAAAATTAATGTCACTAAATTTGCACTGTTGCCAAATTAATGCTACATTACCAGAAATTGAAAATTGTAGTTCAATCAGTTCATTATAGTTTTTTTTTTTTTAAATTGAATAACGTTATGCATAGAAACACAATAACAATGTTTTTTTGTATAATAACACAAATTCAGGCATTATAATTTAATTGTAATTGCTGTAATTGCAGGTATGCATCTTAGGGACTTTCTGTGATTACTGTTGTCTGTACTGTGTTTTGACAACAATGCAATATTGTTATTATTAAAAAATAGTTGTATTCATTTGAATGAAATATAAAAATTTTAAATGTTTTATTCGAGAGCTGTAAATGAAATCATTTCGCTTTCAATTAATTAAGTAATTTGTAGATAAGTTTGTAAGAATAAAATTGTACATAACCTCAAATCAATGGCTCGTCTTAGACGAAATCAAGGACAATCTGATATGAAACAAGATAAGGGCAGTAGTAGTAGTAATGGTAGTAATTCGATTAATAATAAATCAATAAGATCAACAAGTCTTTTATCATATTGGAAACAAGTTGTTGGTTGTATAGTTTTAGGTATAGCTATATGTTTCGGTTATATGGGCTATTTAGAGACTAGAGTTAATACACCATTTGATGATAAAAAAGTAATTTATAATTAAAAAGAATATTATTTAACTCAATTCAAGTTGATGATTTTTAGATGGTTGTTAAAAGTGGTTTAGATGTTCCAGAACAATTCTGGGGCACATATCGGCCTGGTTTATATTTTGGTTTGAAAACAAGAGATCCCTCATCACTTGTAACAGGATTAATGTGGTATTTCCCAAAACGTTTGCGACCAGGCGGTGATGGTATCCGGCATTGGTGTGAACAGAGTGATGGTTTAGAAAAATACGGTTGGTTACAGCATGATGGTAGTAGTTTTGGTGTCCAAGAGATTATTGATGGTGCATTCGTTTTGAATACGTCGTTTGTTAAACGATTAGGCGGTTCACATGGGGGCGATTGGACCGCTCGAATTTCTGTTGATTATAAAGTTTGTTTTTAAAATACAGTGTGTACCACGGTATTTATTCTCACAGTTAGATGTGCCTTTGGTAACGTAATGTCGTAACTTGATTCACACTTGACATTGGTTAATGTATTGTTTAAATGGCCGAAACAAATTACGATACTATGTAAACAAAAAAGCACAGCCAACTGCGAGAATAAATACCATAGTATACTCGGTATACAGGGTGATTCAAGAGAGTAAGCAATTAAAAGTACAGTAGAACCTCGATTGTCCGAGCTAATTGGGACCGGTAGTACCTCGGATATCGGAAATCTCGGTTAATAGAAACTATGCATAAAAACCTTCCGTGCTTGCGACGTTAACTAACTTTTAAAGTAAAAAACAATAGAACGTTTTTTAAATGATAGAAATAAACATATATCAGCTCATGTTTCACAACTAAAAAGATTTAAGAAGGGAATCAACTCTAGTAAAGTAAATTTTTAAAAGTAAGATGGATTTTTTTTTAACTATTATTAGCATTTTCAAAAATAACACAAATCTCAAGAAAATATTTTGTCTTCTCAGGGTGTAATATTATTATTCATGTGTATAATTTTTTCCAAGCTCATTATGGAAAAAAGAAATAGACATAAAAAAAAATTATTTCGTTATTGTCTCGGTTAACAGAAACCTCGGTTAATCGAAGCTCGGTTAATCGGTTATCTACTGTATACCTAATTAATTAATTATTTTCATGTGACAGTTTATTTGAAAATTTTGAATAACTGAGAAATTATCAAAGATAGGTATAGGGAATGTTAATACAGTTTCATGAAGAATATTTTTCTCTATCTTACCATATGTTATATTTTAGTTTAAAGATTGCCATCAATTAGCACTTCTTTACTTTTAATGGCCCATCCTCTTGAATCACCCTGTGTACGCAGAGTAGATTTTAATTTCTTTTTCACAGTCTGGTATTAGAGATTTGAATGAAGAAGTCTCATTATTGTGGTATACAGCATTAGATGAAGAAACGAAAGGTACAATTTCACCGACCAATTCAGCAACGAAATTAACAGGAATTAAAGGAGAAACAGCAGCATTAGGCGAATTTACAATCAAATTAAGCAATCATTCCGGTATTTTATTACATGAATCTTTTCTTAGTACAGTAGCACCTGGTTTACATCTATTAAGAGAAACTGTAGTGGCTTCATTGAGATTAGCTCAAGATAAACCCACATCACCGAGACGTGTTGTTTTGGGTGGTGAATTACTTACACAAGCCGGTGGTGGAAATGTTTGTTTTTAGAAATAATAATAAATTCGCATTATTTTTTCCTATTAAATCCGTAGGCAGAGCCGAATTTCGTTGCGGTTCAATTGACTGGAAAAGTTCCATTGACAATCGATGTAGTTTTTGAATCTGGTAGTTTTGGTACAAGACAAGACACTCTAGTTGGTGATGTGTATACAAAAGCTCTAGCATGGCATCAAGCTAGATTTGTTCAACGTTTCGAGGATACGTTCGATTTGAAAACACGTAATTATACACAAAAGGAAATCAATTTTGCACAAGCCGCTTTAAGTAATATGTTAGGTGGTATTGGTTATTTTTATGGTACATCTCAAGTACAAAGTGTGTATACAAAAGAACCGGTACATTATTGGAGAGCACCTCTATATACAGCTGTACCATCGAGAAGTTTCTTCCCACGAGGTTTTCTATGGGATGAAGGTTTTCATGGTTTATTGATATCAACATGGGATATTGATGTTGAATTGGATATAATTAGTCATTGGTTTGATTTAATGAATGTTGAAGGTTGGATACCACGTGAACAGATCCTTGGTAGTGAAGCTATAGCAAAAATACCAACTGAGTTTATTGTTCAACGTAATACAAATGCTAATCCACCAACATTCTTTCTAACACTTCAATATATATTAAAGAAATATTCTAATCAATTAACAAATGGTCGTTTAGCGACTTTAGAACGATTATATCCACGTTTACAAGCATGGTTCCATTGGTTTAATACAACACAAAAAGGTCCAATGCCAGGTGCTTATCGTTGGCGTGGTCGGGATCCATTAACAAATCGTGAATTAAATCCAAAAACTCTAACATCAGGTCTTGATGATTATCCACGTGCATCACATCCAACTGATAAAGAATACCATATAGATTTATATTGTTGGATAGCTATAGCAGCAGATACATTAGCAAAATTAGCAACATTATTAGATCGTGATGGTTATAAATATGAACAAACAGCTGAATATTTACGTGATAATGTATTAATGGATAATTTACATTGGTCAAATTTTGCATCTAGATATAGTGATTATGGTTATCATACAGATTCAGTTAAATTGAAACGTCCAAAACCATTACCAAGATCACAAAATCAAAATCTTGAAATGGTACGTGTAACATTAAAGAATCCTGAATATCGTTTAGTTGATTCAACATTTGGTTATGTCAGTTTATTTCCATTTTTATTACAATTAATTGATCCAGATTCATTAAAATTAGAACAAATATTAAATGATTTAGATAATCCAGATTTATTATGGACAAATTATGGTTTACGTTCATTATCAAAGAATTCACCATTATATATGAAACGTAATACAGAACATGATCCACCGTATTGGCGTGGACCAATATGGATTAACATTAATTTCCTAGCTGTACGTTCTTTACGTTATTATTCAACAATTGATGGACCGTATCGTAAGAAAGCTGAACGATTATATAATGAATTAAGAGAGAATTTAATTAGAAATATGATGAAACAATATTTTAAAACTGGTTATTTATGGGAACAATATAATGATACAACCGGTGAAGGTAGTGGATGTAGACCGTTTACTGGATGGACTGCTTTAGTTGTATTGATGATGGGTGAACAGTACTGATTTGTTTTACATTAAGCAATAATTTTATTCCATAAATTGTGATCAATTTTAGTCAATTAAATTAATACAAGTCTTAAAATAAGATAAATACAATGGAATATAATCGAAACTTATCACAAATGAGATTTAACAACAAATTAACCTAATAAATCCATGATTTCATCTTTAGACAAGGCATTTTTGTTTGATCGATTATTTAAAGGTGTAGAATTTGCCGATATTAGCGGTTTTTGTGTAATCATTTGATTCATACTGATTTTATTTGAATTATTTGGATTGGTCACCAATAAATTATCGAAAGCACTCCAATTATTACCACTACGATTTAATATTGGATTATTATTATTATTATTCCAAGTATTCTGTATGGGTGGATTTGTGAAATTATTGTTAGACACGAATTGATTCGGTCTGAAATTTAAATTTGAAGCGATGGGAATTGTTGGTTGTGGTGGTGATGGGAAATTTGTAATATTTGCAAAATTACTCGGTTTTATCTGTTGATTATTATTTGATAAATTCGTCAGATTCGTATTAGTGAATTCATCAATTAATGATGATGTTAAATCTTTAATTTGTGGATCAGGTGGTGGACTTTTATTTTTTACTGGTTCTAAAGTCGGTTGGTTTTGGAATACTTTAATTGTTTCTTGTTGGCGAGCAATTTTCTGTTTTTCTTCCAAACTCAGACTAGTATTACCAGCACTAACAAATGAATCTAAACCTAATCCAGAGAAGGCTTTATCCAATTCGATCGGTTTCATTTGATTTTTCATCGAAATATTCGGCATTGTCGCCGTTAGAACTTTCTGTTCATCTTTAACTTGATTCAATTGTTCCAATTTAGTTCGGTGTTCATTTTCAACAATTTGAAACATTTCCTTTACTAAAGCCACAAGTGCATTAAATTGACTTAATGTTAATCCATTTTCAATACATAACGGCATTAAAAATGGTAGAATTCTTGTCGCTATCACCTCTTTGCTTATCCCTAATTTTTTATGATTCAATGCTAATTTATAAATACCAAGAATACCCATTAAAACAGCCGGTTCACGTGACGGTATCTGTGGTAAAAATGGTAGAATCTCATCGAGTACCAACCATTTATCTAAATGTTCTAATAGACGACCAACACATAGAAGACAATTAACACGTACTGACAGACTTGATGTTGATAAACATAAACGTTTTATGCGTGGTAATAGACTATTTTTAACATTGGCATGGTCTAAAAGACCTGCAAATGTTGGTAGAACAGAAAGGCACAATTCATGGATTTGTGGGGTATCTGAATCAAGACCACGATATAGCATTGGTAAAACGTGTTGTTGTACATCTTCAGCTGGTGTTAATTTCAATAAAACCTCCATTCTTTGTAACATAATCAACAATATCTAAAATACAGTTAATATTAGAAAAATTACAATAAAATTCTCATATTTTCACCTGTATCGGTTCCATTAATTTCATTACAGGTTTCAAATATGGTAGAATATACGTACAATATTCATTTTTTGTACATTCTTGAGCTATATCGAGAATACTTGGTAGAATAAATGGGATCATTGCTGGTTGTGTTAAATCTCGTACTAGACATGCTAGAACTCTTTGTACTTTAACACGTTGTGGTAATTTCGGTAGAGCTTCCGGTAAGCCTTTATAAAATTGTGATTTTTGTAGATTATCCCATTGTAATAACGAATCTAAATATGTTAACGTTTTAACGCCCACATCATCAAAATATGGTATCTAGAAAATTGTTAAATAATATCAAATAATTTAATAGTAATTGATAATTTACTTTAACGAATTGATGAGCATCTGGTCGGACTTCTGGTGTAACATTCAATAATAATTTTACATATTCTCGTAAAGCATCCGGTATATGTTGTAATTTATTTGTATTTAAATTTTTTAATTGTTGTACTTTTGATTTAAATTGTTGTATATCATTTGAATCTAATAGAATTTGATATTTTGGTGAATGTAAAACGTATACTAGCATTCCAATCGAGAACATATCACTTGCTGGACTATTTGTTTGATTTATGATGCATTCAGGTGCTAAATAATTTAAATTCGGCTGACAAACATCTGGTAGTGTTGGTGAATAGTCTTCATGTGGATAGAATGGTGGTGTATTCGGTGATGCTGTATTATGTATACAAAAATCTAAACCAAACAATTTCCATACACCGTGTTTGTTTAAAATAATACTCTCCGGACTGATATTTTTATGTATCATTTTAACATCATTATGCAGAAAAGCTAAGCCTTCACTGATTTGTAATAGACCATATTTAATTTCAATATCATACAGTTTATAATCGGACATATTTGCTGGTTGTGGCATATTTGTTGTTTTACCTAAAATATTTGCTAGACTTGCAAAAATCGGTTCTGTAGCAAATGCTAAACTCTCTCGACTCTCCTCTAATGGATGTTGTACAGTTAAGATTTGTGGATGACGGATTTTTGTCAATTGTGTTATACCACGACGTAGTGTCTCTAAGATTATTTCACGGTCTGTTTTTGACCATTTTTCTAATTGTCGTTTTTCAAACACAAATATCGATGCTTCTTGTTTCGTTGAACGTTTACTACCTTGATACACCTTCCATAATAAACCTAAATTAAGTAATTATTATAACGAATTACAATAAAATTTAAGGAGATTTATACCTGGACCTGCAGAGGCTATATGGATTGTTGCATCGAATTCTCTTGTAACAGGATTTCCTGGTAAAACTCCGGATAATTGTGAAACTGTAGAACTAACAGAACTACTAACTTGAGAATAGATTTTATTAAAAACATCCATTTTTCTTTTGTAAGAGGAAACACTGGGAAACACCACAAGAACAACCTCAATGATGACTCATTTGTTTGACTGTTACCAACAGTGTTGCCAAACTTTTCTCACAATTGTCTGAAAATCAATTTTTAAATAAAATACAGGATTAAATACCGTATAAAACGGTATAATATACAAGATGTACCACGGTATTTATATATTTATTCTCGCAGTTGTCTGTGCCTTTGGTGACGTAATATAGTAGTTTGGTTCGGCTCATGGAGTATAGAGATAAGGAAGACTGTCCCATATGGTTTTCAACCAAAAGTGTCCACCGAAAAGTAATGAAATAAGTGTTCAATAAATAACCGAATAGCGCTAGTGTAACTAGCTAGTGATTTGTACATAAAGTTTAGAGTAGTGATATGAGTGTGTATAATACAATTCTAAAATACAACTGTATAATACAAGAAATTTCGTACGTATTAAAGGTTTTATACCCAGTTTTATACAGCATTGAAAAAATAAAGCTATGTTGATTTAACTTTTACCCCTTTGACAGCTACACAAAAATGAAGTCGAAACAGAGAATGGGAATTTGTTTTTTTTTTTAATTTTGGGCTAAAATGTCAACAATTTTACTTGTTTGTGTATGTGTTACCACATTTAAATAAATCAGGAATCAGCTGAAAAAATAAAGTTACGTCAGAATAATTGTTACGTCTTTAATGCAGCTGTCTAAGAGGTAAAAATGATATTAACATGACCTTGTTTTTTTTAATTCCGTATTAATCTCGGTATTAAACCTTTAATACATACGATATTTAATACATTTTACAGCTGTATTCGCCAAAAAATAATAGTATAGATAGTTTATTTCAACAACTTGACTGCATCATGTCAAAGTTGCACTTAAATAGCTTCAGATTTGATTATTCAAATTAATTAAGAGGTCCAAGATTCGAAGAATTGTTGGCAAAGTGGCAACGTTGTTGTAATAGCACTTTGACATATTTCAATTGCAATGTCAGATTTAAATTACTCTAATTGTAGCTCAAAGTTTTGTGATTAGTGATTACTGATTAGAAATTAATATGTAGATTTTAATAATAAAATACAATTATAATACATAATAATCTCATAATTACAAATCGATATGAATTCACGGTAAAAGATAAGCGAGGATTTAATTTAAAGAATTGTGTTAGGCTTTGTACAGATCATTAAGCTGTTGCGTTAAGAACTATTAAGCTGCGTTTACATTAACGAAAGAACAAATTACAAAGTGGCAATAAAATTTCTTCAATCTTATACATATGAAAATGTGGAACTATGATAGAATCTTTATATTCTCTGTATATGTTCTATAGAACAGGTAATCTTGCTAGAAAGATTGAAATCTTGTTGTTATTGATAGTGCGGAAATATTGTCAAATTATAATCACTAGCGTATCGAAGAATTCGGTATTCAAGGGTCCTGTAACTAAGAGAAAGCCTTAAGTATAGCAACATTTACTCTTACAAAACAGATAAAAGTGATACTGTAGACAAATTGAGTAATGATCTAGGGAGTCGGTCGGTATATAATACTCGATATGAATCTGACTTCGTCCTAAATTCTCACATTCTACAGCTTAAAATGGAATCCCAAAATCTATTTTAAATAAGGCTCCCAAACGTACCATTCGCACTTATCAAAATATGTAATCATTTATCTATTTGTAGATTTACTTGACCGAGAACACGGAAATTTTAGTGAAAGTGAAACGAATAAATTGCCAATGTTTTCTGATTTTTAAGCTTGAAAATTGCCAAGCAATTCCGTAAATTTTAGAAAGTTTATTTTTTCTTTGATGTAAAACAAATATAAACATTTTTATTAACCGCCGACAATAAAAAGTTAAAGTAGAAAGATTCAAAATAACATTCGTAGGCAAATTGCTGTTATTATTTATGTAAATTTTAAATAAACACACAAGAAAGATTCCGAACAGCAGTCACAGGTAGGTGAAATGAATATTTTTCAATCTAATAATATCATCCGGATATCCATCCACATGGCAAAAACAATATATTTTTTTATTAAACATCTATGCCAAAACAAACAGCTTATGTCTGCTATAACAAATCATAGATCACGGTTAAAAGATAATTAATTATAAATAAAATAGCCTAGACAGCCGAAATTGACACAAATCCATTGTTAATTTTAGAATTTTACTATGAATAAATAATTTTTTTAGTATTTATACAACTTTTATCAATATTTTAATTTCATTTTGGATCAAACGACGAACATTTTCAACTAAAATACCACAACTGTTTTCATTAAATAGACCGTAGAAATAGTAGGATTTTTGGCGATTCTCCTTAAGAATGGTGGGTGAGTTTGTGTCTAATTTTGAAATACTTTAAAATTAATTTCAATTTTTGTTAATTAGTAAAGAATTTTTGGGAGATTTGCAATAATACAGACGATTGTTCAGATCATCGTTACGTTTGTGTGCCAGATAATGAGAATATTTATCGATGTATTTGTGATAGGTAAAACTTATTTTTGTCAGGATCAAATAATTGAGAATTTTAGCATAAATTTGTAGATTCCATAAATGGATGGGTCGACAATTTGGGTGTATTCAATCAGTTAATGTATCTGAAATTTTACAAACCGTCTCCAATGAGTACAATTTCGAAGGCAAGTAATTCATTATTAGAGAGTTTTCGCCCGTTACCGATACGTTATAAATTATAAACTCTCCGTTAGAGCTTATAAGGCCTAAAATCCTATCGTAATATAATCTGTATTTTTACGGTATCTTCAGAACGGAACCATTGATAAATTGTCTGTATAAACCACGTGACTCCACGAATAAGTTCATTCAATATAACAAATACCGTGCCGTTATAACAGCTTGAATCTTTAACGTAAAGCGAAAACGTCTTTCCGTTCTAATTGTTACCGTACAATTTAAGACTAAAACATAACGTATCGGTGACAGGCGAAAACTCTATTATCATCATGAAAATCATTAACATTTAGTTATTATTTTTAGAATTTATAGAACGCGAATCAAAACTTCTTTACCGTTTTAATTCTGCCGCTGGTATTCTCGTAATAGTTGTCTTTGCAATTGCTGCACTTCTTGTAATCTATTACGGATACCGTATAGAGAAGAAGTTAGTTTTAATTAAACACGATTTATTGGATATAATTATTGATTTAATTGTTGATTTAAAGGGATGGAGAATTAGAGAAGTCGCTACTAAGTGCTGGTAATAATAAGAATCTGTGTAAATCAAACAAATACGAAACAATTCGTATTGTATAAAGCAAGACCTGACTGATTTTTCAGCTGAATGCTGTCTAACAGGCTTGAGCATTTGATCTGCATTACCTCTTTTAACCGCATTAGCGCTAGTTACTACTGCATAAAAAGAAATAGGTGGTAATTCTATCTCTATTATACTCATAGCGTATGGCTGAAGTGTCATTGATTATGTGACTAAAATAGAGATAGAAATACACGCTATGTCTTTTTGTGAGATGGTAACTAGCGCCAACGCGACCAAAATTTGCTTCTTATGGGATTTTTGAAAAATGTACTTCTTTGTTAGACAGCGCTGAGCTGGAAAATCAAGCGTTTGTGCGTGTGTTTATATAAATATATCAAAAGAAAGACAAATAAATTTCTGTCGAAAATTTATTGTATTATAGTTTGTAAATGATAACATCTCCACCACTAAAGCAGAAAAAATTCTAATGGATTTCTATTTTCAAACTGGAATATTTCATAATGAGTCAAATATTTAAATTAATTTTAGAATTCCGTCGTGTAGTTTAGAACATTAACTGCAACGGTAATGTCTGTGCCATAAAAATTACAAAAAAAAATCCGCGTAATAATTTGAAATTTATTCGAACGTTTATGAGTAAATAAATATGATTTACGAAAATTATATTTTTATTAGACACCGATATAAACAATAATGACTGGTAAGTTTTGCACCACTCGAATTCTTCGCTTTTATCTATTTAATTATTGTAATTAAAAGTGAGAAATTTCGGTGAAATTTGTAATGATACAGCCGAATGCTCTGACCATCGTTATGTATGTAAAGAAGACGAATTCCACATTCAACGTTGTTTCTGTGATAGATTCCATCTTTGGATGGGTATCGAGAATGGTTGTGTACAAATTGTTAATGTTAGTGATATTATTAAAACAACTAGTAAAAAATATCGATATAAAGGTAATTCAGCATGTAATCAAACGAAATGGTCGATTAGTAAGTAGCCAAATTTTTACTTTAACCAGAGTCCATAGATCTAATATTTATATGGATAGCGCAACGAATTCTTCAACAAAAATGCGATAATAGTACTTCATTTGCAAATTTTTCGAATCACTCGCTAAATAATATGCGTATTGCCATAAGAATTATTTAATTTTAAATGAATAACTTGGTGTGTACAACTTTTTTTTAAGTTTCGCTTAAGTGCCCTAAATTTCAAGCTACGCCGCTGGCTATAAGGGTAGAATTTTATAGAACTAAAAGTTTTGCAACTGAAAATTAATCGGCCATTTCATATCGAATGAATACAGTTTAATAAAATTATCGATAATTTTTGAATAATTGTAGAATTTATTGAAAATGAAGCCGACCGCTTATTCTGGTTCCACATAGTTTCTGGTTTATTTATTGCAATAATTGTGGCAATCACTGTTCTTTTTGTGATTATTTACCTCTATCGAATACATAAAAAGTAATCCTAATCTAAATTTATAAATGCTATCTATATAAGAATAATGATATTATTTCAGAGATAATCGAATGAAAAAAGAATTAATAAGACGTGCTAAAGAATTACAATGTGATCATTTCGATGAAATTATGAGAAAATACAAAGGAAAAATAACAAATTTAAACGACGTATAAATCTATTCACAACATAAATACAGAGTGTTTCATCTATTTTAAACATTCTCCTTTTGATCTTAACAATGGTTTCAATAAAATTATAAAACACCATTTTATTTATGTTACATTAGAGGAAATCTTAAGTGTATCAATCATTAAACGAATATTTTGGTTTATTTTAGCATAGTCGATGCTATTTTAATCACCATCATCAACAACTTGTGTGTATTTTTTAAACAAATTCAACTTGAAGTGAATAACAAAGAAGCTAGAGATGTTGAGTAAATAATAACATAGAGATTTCAGGCCCATCCTTTTTTGTGTAGTTAAATAGAAAAAGTAGGTACTCCCGACACCAGGCAGAGGCACTGTCGAAGTACTACTAGCGTTGTGAGTATTCTGACCACCAGATGGCGATACTATCAAAGTACTCCCGGCGATATGAATACAATTTCAGACAATATTTTCTCTTTCAAATTTCTCATAAGGCTGAAATCTCTATGTTATTATTCACTCAAAGCTAGAGATCAAGATGAAGATTGAGAATCGTCTAGAATCCCGCTCAACTTTAATTTAACTTTCTGTATACCTAATTTATAATAAATGAATGATAATAATTGCTTCAATTAGATTTGGATGGTTCAACTCTTGTTGTTGTGGTCTGTTTCAAATCTTTAAAATATAAATAAAGATTTTCAACAATTAGAAAGATTGTTTCAATGGCTGTGATGAAACTAAAGCCTAGAAATAGAGCTAAAGTACCACCGAAAGACACTAAAACATTTATTAATATAAATTAAATAAGAAAAAAAATATCAAAATTTAACTAACCGACTAAATCTTCGAAACCAAATAGAACATCTCGATGGAACTTGGTGGTTGGTGGTAATAATCCCCAACGGAACGTGATTCTTTTTTCAAAGTATCCATATTCCCTTTGAATTCAAAGAAAAGAGTGAATTGAAACTAACGTCCGAACAAAACAGGATTTATAGCCGAAACCGACACCGAATCTCCGGTCTCGGTCTCAGTTTCGGCCGAAACCGAAACTTATTTAGATACGTTTAAATTTCTATTATATTCTGAAATTTAGTGCTGCTGATTATGAGGCACGAACTCACCCGAATGACGAGCGACAATTCACAAACACTGAGTTCGACGCGGCCGAATAAACTTCGGTTAATTTTTAGCCGAAACTAGAGTTTTTGGGCCGAAACCGAAACCGAATCTTCGGTCGGTCACTAATTTAAACTAAATTTAAAATTGTAATTATTGCGTTACCAGTTGGTTATTTTCGGTACTTGTGGGAAATATGTGACAACATTACAAGGTTCCGGACATTTACAACCCAATTGTGATGGTGATGATGTTAGATTTGTGGTATATTTTGACAGACAAACAAGACCGTTAATATCGCATAGTTTTCCATTGAAATTATAATAAAAGAATGGACGACATCCACACAATTTCATTGCCAATCGATATCGACAAACTATATAACAGATACTTAAACTGTATACGGGTAGATCTGGTGATATTGGTTCATCATCGAAACGACAACGACGTTGTGACGGTCTTAATGTACGTAATGATATTGAAGATTCAGTTTCTTGCATTCGATAATTTATCTCAACTTGTTGGCCCTCATTGACCACTAATGGCGGTTCAATTGATGCTTGTAAAACATCCAAATACGAATGAATATAGTACTGGAAACGGAACCAATTAGGATTTTATAAGAGAGTTTTCGTCCCGCATCCGTCACCGATACGTTATAGTTTTATACTTTACGGTACCGATTATAACAGAAAAAAACTTATCGTTTTACGTAAAAGATTTAAGTTGTTATAATTCCATTATTTCTGAAAATATCGTAAAAATACACGTTATACGATATGATTTTGGGTCTTATATAAGCTCTAATTTATCGGTGATGGACGAAAGCCCTATATTGTGTAAAAAACTCACGTACCTTAAGTGGTTGAAATGGATCAGAATCATATCTAGCGTAACATAAACCGTTCAAATAGTGACAACGTAGAATTCGTTTATTTTCAATACGTACCGCATTTGTTGTAGAACTGAAACAAGACTTATACGTTAACGTTAATTCTGCGAATGATCTTTGTTTATTACTTTAACGAAAATAGGTATGCAAATTTTGAATTTAACGTGAAACACACACCCATTTCGGTCATAATAAAGCCCCAACTAGATGGATGTTTCGTATCGAACGTCACCAGATTACCTGTAATTTGCGGATGTACCTGAAACACAAATCAATTCAGCACGAATTAAGGGGCTTCGGGACATATTACTCATTACTTGATTCGGCTTGCAAAAATTGATAATTTTCAAACATTAATATCTCGCTTGTTTTTTAAGATATTGGAAAAAGTAAACGTGGGTTGGATAGAACATTTCAAGATGTATGTCCTGAAGCTTTCCATTAAAGAAAAGATCTCCAAAGGCAGCAAGTACCTTATATAGCGAATCTTTTTATGTATCTACATACTGAAATATTAATTGCAAAACATTCTTATGATACTGACAATTAATATATTTTAATAACATTGAATCAACTAATAAATTCATTTCCCGATGTTATTTTAATATTTATGATTTTTATTGAAAAATACTTTTAATCCACAAACAATAAGAAACACTAATAAAATTTCTTTCGTTTGAAGTTTGTTTGTCTAATGCCGGATCCACACGTTTGCCTAGGCTTGGCAAGCGCTGGCAAACTGCAAACGCTTGTTTAGGTTTGAGGAATATCCACACGCTTGCTAGTGCGTTAGTATGTTCTGGACAAGCAAGCATTACGAACGTCGAGGTTGTGTCAGCCATATCCTATTTTTATGATAAAATTAATAGAAAAAATGAAAAAAAATACGACAAAGAAGAAATTGTAAAATATCCTCGTTGGACTAGTTCATTTTTATTGCAGTATTATTTTAAAAACAAATAAAATCGCACGTCTGTGCGCTGTTACTGCTCAACCGAAACTAAATCTGCACAAACGTGTGGACGCTTCGCAAACGCTTGCCACAAACTTCCTTTGATTTTGTATCAAAAAACCGACACTCGATCGAATCGGTCACAAGTGCTCCCAAGCTTACACAAACCAAACACCCTTTCCACACGTTTGAATTTGCGGACGCTTGCCAAGTCTATACAAACGTGTGGATCCGGCATAATATTAACTGCCAAAATTAGTTACCCCCCGCGATATTCAATTTTTTTTCTAATATCAATTGTCAGAACACATAGCCATCTTAGATACGTGATTTTACTGCTTATACTCAAAAAAGAGATTTTTGCATTTTTCTTGCGATCCAATGAACCGATTTTGATGATTTTTTTTCTGGGTCATAGAGGATCAACGGCTCTACTGTTATTTTAATTTTCATCCAAATCTAAGCAAATGTAATATTGAAAATGATTTTTTTTAACATTTCTTCAGCTCTTATTCCAAAAGTGTTGGTCCTACCAGTCTGGCCAACGAACTCATCCAAGCTATTCCAAAGACCGATTTTTGTACCAAGTTTCATTAAGATTGGACTATTTTTACGGCAGTTATCGTGGATATACATATATACTAAATATATATATATATATATATATATACAGGGTGAGCCAAGAGGATGGAACCCTAAAAGTATAAGAAGTTCTACTTGATGGAACTTTATGAAATTTGCTATATAGCCGTTTTGGCACCTGAGCTACCTTTAGAAAATATTCTCGTTGTTCTAGCTATCCCCCTTATATGGGGTAGTGTACCCTACTCCCTTATTTTAAATAGAATGGTATATTTTTTATTACATTTTTGAATTCCTTGAGGAAATCGAAAGGGACTTTGATAACATGACCCATGGTCTAGCGCTGAAAGTTTTTCAGATATTTTAACTTTTCATGAAATTTTTAATTTTGCAGTGCTTAAATAAAAAATTCACACCATAGAAACTATTGCAGTTAAAATGTTCAAATATAGAATTCTAATAATACAAATAACGCACTTTCTATCAAACTGTAGAACATTCAATTATCTTTCAGCGTTTGGCTGAAATGAATTTTTCTTTCAGGCAATTTTCAAGCTACAATAACTTGCTTATTTTAAATAGAACCCCATATTTCTGTTTATATGGTTTGATAGAGAAAAAAATTCTGCATCGAACTGTATTAACATTCTCTATACCTATCTTTGATAATTTTTCAGTTATTCAGAATTTTCAATTTCGTCTAATTTTCTTTCCTGAAATAAAATGTAAAACATAGAAGGCTTAGCAAAACAACCTCCAATTCAATTGTCACAATTAGGATGAAATTAATTAATTAAATTTGGACTGTCTCAATGAAATAAAATAACAGAAAATAGTAATTAATTAAATTAAAAATTAATAATAATTTCATTTGCTTTTTGTGTATGTAGGATGGGCTAAAGTTGTAAAAAATACAGGTAAAATATTCATTATTAACGTCATTTGTGGTATTTTGTCATTTTGCTAAGCCTTCTATGCATATTATTATAGTTGAATTATTTTGGCATAGGCGACTAGAAGTATTACATTTTGCTTCAAGGGAGGTGATTGAACAAAATTGAAAATTTTGAATAACTGAAAAATTATTAAAGATAGGTACAGGGAATGTTAATACAGTTCGATGCAGAATTTTTTTCTCTATCCAACCATATAAAGAGAATTATGGGGTTCTATTTAAAATAAGCAAGCTATTATAGTTTGAAAATTGCCTGAAAGAAAAATTCATTGCAGCTAAACGCTGAAAGATAATTGATTCTGTTTAAATTGGCAACAAGTACACTATTTGTACTACTTAAATTCTAAGTTTCAACATTTCAGATGTTATATCTTCTAAAATATGAATTTTTCAATCAAACACTGCAAATTTTAAAATTGCACTAAAAGCTGAAATATCTGAAAAACTTTCAGCGCTAGACCATGGGTCATGTTATCAAAGTCCCTTTCGATTTCATCAAGGAATTCAAAAATGTAATAAAAAATATACCATTCCATTTAAAATAAGAGAGTAGGGTGCACTACCCTATATAAGGGGGGTAGCTAGATCAACGAGAATATTTTCCAAAGGTAGTTCAAGTGCCATAACGGCCACATTCCAAATTTCATAGAGTTTCATCTATTAGAACTTCTTATACTTTTAGGGTGCCATCCTCTTGGCTCACCTGTATATATATATATATACAGGGTGAGTGTAATGTATGGAATGCCTCAATTATCTCGGAAACCGCTTATACGATTTTTATAAATTTTTGTGTGCAAGGGTCTTGTAATACGGCCGGTATTATGGTGGTATTTTCGTTATTTTAACTACCCCCCTTATAGGAAGTAGTGCACCCTACTCTCTTATTTTAAATAAAATGGTATGTTTTTTATTACATTTTTGAATTCTTTGATGAAATCTAAGTGGACTTTGATAACATGACCCATGGTCTAGCGCTGAAAGTTTTTCAGATATTTCAGCTTTTATTGCAATTTTAATATTTGCAGTGTATGGTTGAAAAATTCATATTTTTTAAGCTATAACATTTGAAGTGGTAAAATTTGAAATTCAAGTATTCAAAATAATGCACTTTTAACCAACTTAAACAGAATTGAATTATCTTTCAGAGTTGAGCTGAAATAACTTTTTCTTTCAGACAATTTTCAGTCTATAAATTTTTCGTTTATATGGCTAGACAGAGAAAAAAATTCTACATCGAACTATATTAGCATTCCCTATACCTATCTTTGATAATTTTTCAGTTATCCAAAATATGATGTTCCATTTGAAGTAAGCAGAATATTAGAGTTTGAAAATTGCCTGAAAGAAAAATTTATTTCAGCTAAACAATAAAAGATAATTGAATTCTGTTAAAATTGATAAAAAGCACATTATTTTTACAACATAAATTTGAAGTTTCAACATTTTAAATGCTATAGCTTCAAAAATATGAATTTTTCAATCAAACACTGCAAATTTTAAAATTGTAATAAAAGCTGAAATATCTGAAAAACTTTCAGCGCCAGACCATGGGTCATGTTATCAAAGTCCACTTAGATTTCATCAAAGAATTCAAAAATGTAATAAAAAATATACTATTCCATTTAAAATAAGAGAGTAGGGTGCACTACCCCCTATAATGGGGGTAGTTAAAATAACGAAAATACCACCATAATACCGGCCGTATCACAAGACCCTTGCACACAAAAATTTATAAAAATCGTATAAGCGGTTTCCGAGATAATTGAGGCGTTCCATACATTACACTCACCCTGTATATATATATATATATATATATATATATATATATATATATATATATATATACATTATATACTATGTATATATATATATATATATATATATATATATAAAAATTTTAACGAATATGGGTTCCTGAGGTCCCAAAACGAACTTCTGTGCAAAAATTTTTCGGAAATTCAAAAGTGAGGATCTCGTCATTAGCTAATTTTTTTTTAAAAAAATTCGCTAAAAATGTGATAAAATTCTGAATGGAATCAATGCAAGGCATCAATGTTGATTTTTTTTTAAATTTGCTTCAGTTGTCGGAAAATTAACAAGCCTATCGAGATAATTCTTGAAGATTTGGAAAGCTCTTTTATTATTTTATATAAATCGCTTGATAATTACTGAAAATCAATAATACAGAGTTTTCGCCAGCCACCGTTACACACCAAAACGTTACCTTGAAGCTTTAATCTTTACGGTGAAAATTTTCGTTTGCGCTGTACTCAGCCCACTGTAAGTCTAATGGACCTATAAAAATTAGTACTATTATGACATCTATTCTCCCACATGAAAGATAAGTAGTTCAAATATCTCAGTAAAGATGCCGTAGTACGATGTTAATTTTAAATGCCGGAGCAAATCATAAATTACTGTTAAAATAATTCAATTACATTTCTTTTATTATTTACCTGTAGTCTGTATCAATTTTAGATTTTATTAATTACAATTGATTGTTATTTTAATCACCTCGTTTAATTTTTTTTACGACGTTATTTAGGTTATGTTCGTCAAGTCATTGTAATTTTGTTAAAATTCAATTAAGATACAGATTTCTGTTATACTAACATTAGATTACTGTTATATTGACAGTAACGATCAATTGATCGCATACCCGCCATATTGATTCAAGTGCACGTGGGGATGTGGGGTCACGTGTTTAATACTGACAGTGTTTCATTGGTTCCCTTATTTTCATGATATAGCCAGGCCCCTTCCACTTATATTGGTGGGGGGTTCTACAGCTCACGTGGTATTTATGTACAATTCCATCCAGGGGGCGCTTGCGAAATAATTTTTTCGATTTTGGCGACGCGTAGCAGTAGAAACTAGAACTAGGTGTAAAATAATAGTTTCTGCTAACGGATAAAGATGTCGCTAAGTAAAATTCAAAAATCAACGGTGTTGGCAACATATGAGTTTTCCCCTAACACAATAAATGTGTTTTTTTTGCAGGAATCTTAGTCAAATTTAAAAATATCAATACTAGACAAAGGAAAAACTACATTTTCGACATACTTATATTTTACAAAATTTTATTTTAGACGGCTGTAATTGAAATTTAGAGGTTTTTAAGATCGCGTTTAGGGGAAAAAATTAAATGTTGGCAATAGGAGAAATTTAGTCCTATGTTTAGTCATCGAAAATTGCTTGAATTTGACAGTTTTCAGCATCTTCATCTAACTTATTTCTTTATTGTTAATTTTATTTGGTTTTTTCAAATCTAAGAACCCGTAAGTATTATATAAATGATTTTATATATTAAAAAAAAATTAATATTACCGTTTCAAATGATTTTTTTTTTTAATTTTAGATGTATGTGAGCTGTGTCGAGATCCCGGGAATGAAGTCCCATTGTATTATTTTTGCAAGATCATAGAAAAGTGGGTAAATTTTCACAACAATATATTAATTGTATATATTGGGTACTGGGGTTCTCAAGTTTCATATGGAGCGATTCATTTCATATGGATCAAGTCGAATGAAAATGAAAATGAACATCAACACGTTCATCATTTACGTACATACGTATGTATGTATGTATACATAGGTGATTTATTTAGAATACCTACTTTTATTTGCTTTCACTTGTTAATTCAATTCAAATTTATTATTTTAAATATATTTATATTTAGTTTATCTTGTCTTGTGTATTAATAGTACCTTTAATTGATTTCAATATAAATACAATCAAAATAAGATTTAAATTTCCCGCATTTTTTTCATTAAGTTATCCTAGTTTTACACCACAAGCTACAGCGCCGCCTGGATGGAATTGTACATAAACGGTGGCATATTTGACGTCAGGAAGTGGGGGGTCTATCTAGTCTATGATATAGCGTCAAAAATCGTCTTATACGGTTAAGAATCTGGACCTTGAAAGTTCAACGGGGAGATTTTAACGTACCGGTGGCTGGCGCAAACTATATAATGTGAGCTAAGTTTTAGTCAGTAATGAAAGAAGAGTTTTATCATATTTTTGCAAGATAAAAAGCTTTAAAACATGCATCTTAAAATGCTCTATGTTAACGCACATTTAATTTTTCGAATATCTTAAAAAAACAAGATATCGATGTTTGAAAATTATCAATTGTCGCGCGCTGAATCGAGTACCTAATATGTCCGGAAGCCCCTTAAAAACAGATTAATCGTTATTACTCTAATCGCTAAATCTGTCATATTGATTAATGATAGTTTCTTATCGTGTTTAAATTGCGAGAAATTCTCAAGATTAAACCATGAAACATTGGTGACAGTTTCAATGAAACTCATATAATAATCAAATGATGAATCTGTTGGTTCAATACCCCATGTACTAAAATCATTAAAATTGTTATGAGATTTTATAATTTGATGATTGTACTTTGGTGATACTTGTAGATGTATTTTGTGGCTTGTTCCTGATCGTTTCGATTGATTAAACATGCTGTAGCTGCCGGAAATGGATTCTCCCAATTTCTGTAATCTTTCTGTAATGATGTAACAGTTGGTGTTGCCAAGAATCTCATCCAGTTCGAATAGCAAATAGCAATCGAACCAATTGTTGCTAATGTAATTATAACAATCCAAAACAATCTAAATCAGAATTATTTTATTAGACTCCTCTTTATTTTTTTATTTATAATATAATATAGACTTAACAAACCTTTCAAAAATATATAATTTTGGCAAACCAGTGATCCGCAACCCATGGATAGTTGTTTGTTGTGTTATATTGTAAAATATTTCAGAAATTTTCATGTTGTAGACTAGATGGGTTAATCTTTATAAATGGTGTCTATTTTTGTTCAGTTCAGAATATAATAATGGGATTTTTATCAGGAAAATATATCGAAAAAGCATTATTTTTCATTTATCTTTTGTCCATGTAAAATACTAAATTTCACATTTATTACGATTACATTAACTTTTGATATTGATCACAATTGAACAATAATTTCAGGGGCGCATCAAGAGTTGAATTTTTAGACAGATGACAAATTTGTATTTGTATTCATAATTATCAATTATTTCTACTTTTATTTAAATTCTTCTCTATTTAATTTACAAAAACTGAAAAAAATATTTTACAGGAATCTTAAAAACCCCAAGAATTCGGATGTAAAATCGACTAGAATTGTCCAAATCTTCTCGTTTTGACGACTATAAGGCAGAATTTGAGAAAATTACACTAGAAGTTGGGAATTCAAATTCTAAATCATCACCTTTCAAATGACAGTTTGCTAAAAGAACTGATTTGGAACAAGGATGAACCAAAATCTATTCTTAAGCTCAAAAGTCTGATTTAAAGTACAAATTGTTTCCTTTAAATTACCCAAAATCTAGTCGAAAGTACGCTTTAAAGTGCTTACATCATCTCTTTTTCATTATTTAAATAATGATTGGTTATTAATTAATAACCAAATTCAATAGAAATTCATAATTTGATAAGAAAATGCCTTAGAAGTTCGTCTATGATTACGAAAACAATTAAGACTGTCTAATTTATCTCCATTTCAGTAGGTATTATTTTTATTATCATTATCGTGAATTTTTTATTACTTAGAGAGTTTTAGAATGCACAGAATTCGTCCATATGTGTGATAACATTTTATTGTTTGATGGATAATAAACAGGAGAAATTCATTAGAAATCAGATAACAATGTTTTGATATCTTATTATCACCGGATGACAGTGATGGCTTTAGGGGGATGTCTGGTAGGGCGACCGTCCAGGGTGCAAGGCACATGAAGGGCGGTATAAGAACCATATGAATTTATTTTCAATAATTGATCTGATGTCATTTTCTTCTTGGAGGGGAGCTGAGAAACTTTCGCCTGGGGCGCTAGACTCGCTAGGGCCGGCCCTGTCCATTGATATAATAGTTGGAGGTACTTGAACAAAACTCAATGTCAGTGTTTCAGCATTTTTCAAATATCTATCAATCAAAGGCACGATAAATTTGCAACATTTTTTTGTAAATTTTCTAGTACCTAAATGCACTTTAAATGAGCTTTATCGAAATTATATAAAAAAAATTTTTTATTAAACTTGATTTGGGCAATTACTCAAAATTTATTTTTAAGAAATCTGAAAAAAAATTAAGCGTACCGGCAGAACCGTCATGAGGATACGTGCCGCCCTTAAGCAAACAGTTTTATACCGCCATACCTCTCTTAAACCCTTAAAACACTGTGTCGCTTATAACTTTAACAAAAATGCAACAACAAAAACAAGGTTTCTAAACTGAGATTAAGAATTAATGACTTTAAACGCGGAAGTATCTTACTTTCTGTACACTTATTAAATTACATTTAGGCCTAGTTTTTCTTGTCTTACTTAAGCTCGCCTTACCACGACCTTGGCCTAAATTAAACTAATGACTTATACATAATTGGGTAGGGATCAGCCTATGTATCAATCCCCACTGAAATGTCTGTAAGTCCACGTTTAGATTAACTGAAGGTCTTGCTAAAACGAGCTTAAGTAGAGGACGAAGTTGAGGTAACGAAAATCTCAACTTCTCACAATCGATGATTTTCATGTTATATGTGAATTTCAATTACATGCTTAGCCCATTTAAGAGGTTAAATCTAATTTATATTGTACCAAGGGGTGGAGTACCATCCACCCCTTTCAATTTTGGGTCAATTTTAAGGGATGGTCCTGAATAGATGAGATCAAAATAGTACTTTTCATACCGCCCTGTCTCTCGTCTAGCTTCTGAGCTCCCTGGCAATGGACTCGTGAATAAAGTCCTTTAAATTTGTGATGAGCATTTTACAATTTCACAAAAATTTAAGTTTTATTGAGGCTCTCGACAAAATTTCAGTTTTTTATTTTCGTTTTATATTTCAATGTTGAAAATTTGAAATCAAGATCGAAATAATCATTATGGAGACTATTAATCATTATTATGTTAATCATTTTCCATATTTTTCATATTTATCATATTCCATATAAAATTGATAGTAGATAGGCACATAATAGTTTACAATAAAAATTGAGTATGACATGGTAAATATTGTTATGTATGAATAAATAATAAATTGTTAAAAAAAAACAACACAGATTTTCTGTTAAGAAATTTAAATATTTGTTTTGTTAAAGAAATTGTCCTTATAATATAATGAATAATTTTAATACGTAAGATTTCGTAATTAATTTTAAAGTATGTAATACGAAATTATCTATTATCAAACAAAAAATAGAAATAAAAAAGAAAAGAGAATAAATTATTCGTTGCGCCACCAATTCAATGATTGAACGGAACTTTATCTAGCTCACATTATAAATAAAATCGTAATTATTATTAAAGTGTATTAAATAAACTTAAATCAGTGTCTTGTTATGATTAAAAGTGATTTTGTATCGAAGAGAAATGGATGAAAATTTACCATATAGAATACGTATTGATCGTCCAGTTTATGAACATAACGAATTAAGAGAAAAATTCGATTATGAAAGGAAGAAAACTAATTGTAAGTCATTTTTAGATGGTTATTCTTTTTTAATAAATAAATATTTGATAAAATTTAAGGGTTGAAAGGTACGTTAAACAGTTGCAATTTAAAATCCTCAATTTCAAAAACATTTCCCATTGTAAAATGGTTGGGCAATTATAAATTGAAATCCGATTTAATACCAGATCTACTATCTGGATTTACAGTTGCTATTATGCATATACCACAAGGTATATTCATCTACTGGATGAAATTGATTTAATTATAATCATTTATTTTTATTTATAAAGGAATGGCTTATGCATTATTGGGGAACGTACAGCCAGTTATTGGAATTTATATGGCATTCTTTCCTGTAATTATTTATTTTTTATTTGGCACATCAAAGCACGTTTCTATGGGTGAGTATAGCAAGCACTTCTTTATCTTACATATATAACGAAATATTTTTGGAAAAATTTCAATGCTGATAAAAATAACAAATATTTGAAACATACAGCGACCGCCACTAAATTCTTATACATCAGTAATAAGCCGTATTACTATCGATTTTTGGTTCTTTTTCAACTATTAATCAGTTTAGTAAAATTACAACATTATAATTATGGAATAAAACTATAAGTTAATTATTAACAAATACCAAATTATTTTTGATAATTGTTGATATTGATAAAGAATTTTTTTAATCCAAAAACATAGATAAAATGTGTCATTAACGTGTAATTCATTGATAACCTTCACCTACAATTATGTCAATATAGTTACGGTTACATGAGTTACAAATACAAAAAAATAACAGATTACAAAACAACAGAGCCAGCTTTCTCACAGTCAAGGTAGCCCACTATAGAAGAGATTTAGGCGTCCCAAGTAGTTCTAAAAGAGGTATTGGCTAACATTTATGTAATTACTAATTAGTTATTCTAAGTAATTTTCAACAGAGCTATCTATCTCACTCTCTTCAATTTCATTATATCTAGTAATTGAAATGAGACAAGTATAAAAGCAGCATAGCGCAAGTTATACTGCGCAACTACTATCTCAGTCATTTCGTAAATGATTTTATAATTACAACTTGTTGTCTGTCTCTTTTTAACATACAAAGCAAATGAAGACAGTCATTTGCTAATAAGTGAAAGGTAACTGCTGGTAGCCAGTGTTCAATCTAAAAAATATTAGAGAATACTACCCTAAAATCACTAAACGTTGATAGGGGTTGTAAATCTTTTCAGGTACATTCGCTGTTGTTTGTTTAATGACTGGAAAAGTTGTATTGGAGTACAGTGATCCAAGTTATTTTTTAGAAAGTCCCAATGAAGCTAGTCGAGATAATGTAGAACTTTCATCATACTACACCTACACTCCAATTGAAGTAGCAACAATTGTAACATTCACCGTCGGCTTATTTCATGTATAATTTTTCTCAATTTCCATTTAATTTATTCTATTGATTGGATCTATTTAAAAAAAATTGATATAGTTAGCAATGTATGTGCTTCGTTTGGGAGTGGCAAGTGTTCTACTTTCTGAAACACTGGTCAGTGGTCTGACGACGGGTGCAGCCTTTCAAGTGGCCACATCACAAATCAAAGATTTGTTTGGTATCAATATACCGAGAGAGAAAGGATATTTTGTTGTAATAAATGTATGTAATAAATTTGAAAATTATTAAATGTTAAAACAATAATAAATAATGTTGTCAGTTTTAATAACAAAAATTGAAATATTGCCAAATTACAGACATTGATAAGTGTTTTTTCTCACATTACTGAAACGAATTTTGCTGCTTTGATCATATCAACAATTACAATTTTCGTCATAGCCATTAATAATGAAGTATTAAAGGTAACGATGAAGTTAAAAACCATCCTACAAATGTTAAGTGAATAATAACATAAGATATTTCAGCCTTATGTAAGATTTGTAATCGGAAAATTTGCTTGAGAGATGCTGCCATCTATTTGTTAAGAGTCCTAAATCTAAATATTTTAGATTTAGTGATGGTTCTGTCTGAAATTGTACCTATTACCATCTCCCGGACTACTCTAGTGATCGGAATATTCACAAGACTTGGAATACTTCGACACTAGCACTGCCTGGTGTCGCGAGTACTTTTTTCGATTACATAAAAACATGGGCTTTGAATCTCTATGTTATTGTACACTCAACACTATAAGTTGTTTAATTATAATTTTTCTCATAATTTTAGCCGATCATTGCGAAGAAATCACCATTACCGGTGCCGATCGAATTCATTGCCATCTTTATTGGTACTTTAATTTCCAAATATTGTAATTTAGCAGACTATTATTCGATTAAAGTTGTTGGTGATATTCCTAAAGGGTAAGCCTTTCAATTTCCAGATTCCTTTACAGTTAAAATATGAAAAAAATGCATTTTTCCTAGATTACCAGAACCAACTGTTCCACCTTTTGATTTATTCACTTCAGTCATTTCGGATTCTTTCAGTATCGCTATAGTTTCATATACGATAACGTTATCAATGGCTTTTATGTTTGCACAAAAATTAAACTATGAAGTTGATGCAAACCAGGAACTTTTGGCATTAGTTCGAAAACAATTAATTTTTCTACCTTTTTCTTTAATTGATCCAAATTTTAGGGAATGGGTAATATGTTCGGTTCATTTTTCTCATGTATGCCATTCGCAGCATCATTATCTCGATCAGTAATCCAACAAACTGTCGGTGGTAAAACACAAATTGCATCGATTGTTTCCTGTATTATATTGTTGATTATTCTGCTCTGGATTGGACCATTTTTTGAGCCATTACCAAAGGTATTTCACTTCTTTTTTTGTGTAATCTTCCTACTAAAATTTCAAACATTTACAGAGTGTTCTAGCTGGTATTATTGTAATTTCTTTGAAAGGTATGCTGATGAAAGTGACAGACTTCTGGAACATCTGGAAAATCAGTAAGCTGGATGCTTTTGTGTGGCTGGTTACATTCGTCACTGTTATTGTAGTTAGTATCGATATCGGTTTATTAACCGGTGTTGTTATGTCACTATTAACAATATTTGTCTTAAATTTCAAACCATACACTTGCCTATTAGGTTCTGTACCTGGAACTGATATCTATATGGATATCAATCGATACAAAGCTGTAAGTTACACTATTAACAAACAATTATTAAAAATCTTGATTAATAAATTTTCAGGCAACTGAAATATCAAATATAAAAATCTTCCATTATCGTGGCAGTTTAAATTTTGCATCGAAGAATCTTTTCAAATCGGAATTGTTACGTTTATTGGAAATCAATCCACAAAAAGCAATTATTCATAAACAAAAATTAGCAAAATTATTACATAATACGAATGGTAATAATAGTGATAATAAAGATAAAAAATTAAACGGACGTATAATTAAATTACAAAATAAAATTAATACAACTTTACGTTGTGTAATTTTGGATTTTTCATCGTTGAGTTATATTGATCCATCCGGTGTGAATATGCTACAATCACTTATTGAAAGTTTCCAGAAAATCGACATACCAATTTATATTGCAGCATGTTCAGGTATATCTAATTATCATTTAATTATTAAATTTGTAATTAATGCATTTTAGAACCAATTTATGAAATGTTATCCAAATGTGGCCTTATAAGTAATTCTAAGAAAAATATCGTACGTTTATTTGCTACAGTGCACGATGCTGTGGAAAGTGCCAATGAAATATTCCGTAATAGTCCTAATGTTTTAATGATTAGTTAAATGGATCATTTTTTGTTATATTATCCAATGTTATAAGACTTAACAGAAAACACTTTCTTAATTATGTGCATTTCAATCTAATGAATGCTTAAAATCAACCATGATTTTCTCCTAACAAGTTAATTAATACAATAGAATGATAGAAGGAATCGGTAACAAAATCATTGGCAGTTGAGAAAACGTAATTATTTCCACAACTTATTTATTTAATTTCATACATTTTTTAATATAGATGTCACAATTTTAAATGCATATAGTGTCCCTACCTGTGAATCCTTAAAAACAGAACCAAAAAAAAATAATCTAAGATTATACTATATTTACCGTTTCTTTTTATTATATGAACGACTACTATGTTCACGACCACCTTTAGACCAATCACTGCTACTGGAACGACCACGGCGTTTATCTTTTTTTACAGATCGTGATCTTGATCGTTTCCTATAACATAAATGATAATAATAATAATTATATTTATCATTAATAATAATACAATTTAAAACCTTCTTCTTGGTGTTGTAACATCACTAGATGAATCACTGTAACTACTCGATGAACTATTTGAACTACGACTTTTCTCACGATGTGATTTTGTTGTACTACTTTTATCTAATTCTTGCAATACTTTATAAGTCTTCAATAGTTTCTCTTTCTCTATAGCTTCACGTTTAGCTTTCTTTGCTTTCTCCAACATATCAGCCTCTTCTTTAGCTTTCCTATGCTTCTCTTCCAATATTTTCTACAAAAAACCAAACATTAATTTAGATTTTTTAATAATTGGATAAATAAACAAATACCTGTTCAACTTCTTTCTTCTTCTGTAATTCAAGTAATTCAACTTTCTTTCTCAACATCAATAATTTCTTGTATTTCTCTTCTGCATCATTCAATTTTTGTCCATCATTCTCTTTATCGGTGGTAATTTTTTCCTCCTTATTATCACCACTATCATCAACCTTGTTATTATTAACATTATGTTTTGATTTACTTCTAGATCGGCGATGTCGATTTCTATCACGACTATTAGAACGTTTATCTCGATGATTTCGTGATCTAGAACGATGACGATGTCTAGAATGTGATCGTCTTGGTGATGAACGTCGATTATAACGACGATCTCGTGGACGATATGGCGGTATATAACGGTATCGATCACGTCTAAATGGACGATAACGACCATCATCATATGGTCTACGATCAACTTTACGATGGTCTGATTCACGATAATTATTACCATTTCTATGTGATGAACGATTATTATTATTATTATCATCATCATCAACTTTATTTAATTCATGTTTATTACGTCCATTAGATATTTCACTATCTTTACGTTTACGTATATTTTCATTGTGTTGTACAGGTTTTGATTCTTCTTGTTTTTTATCATAATTATTGAAGCTACCATCTAATTTTGGTGAATCTTCACCAGTTTTTAATGGTACACCTAAAGCCATCGCCATTACTTCTGATTTAGCATTATTAATAATCTCTCCAATATCATTTTGGGTCTTATTATCAAGATTCTCTTGTTTTTGTTGATGTTGTTGATCAATATTTTCGACTTCTTTCGGCTTAAAACTACCAGGTAGAGGATATTGAACTAAACTTGGTACTTGTTTCCGAACTGCTTCCGTTTCATCCTCTGATTGATTATCTTCATAATCTAAAGCGTTATAATCAACTTCTTTATTTTGTTTTTTATTTGAATTATCCATATCTTGTTCATATTTGTTGTTGTCTTTTAATGCACGTTCACGTAATTTACGTTCTTCACGTTTTCTGCGTTCAGCTTCCATTTTTTCAAAATCAGATAATTTAATAACACGTGATTCTTCTTTCTTCCAATGTATCGGTGTACCACTACGTGAACGACTTCTTGAAGGTGTCCTATATCTCTGTCAATAAAACATACAATTTGTTAAAATTTTATACAGAAAAAAACACAAAAACTTACAAATTTTCCACGCCCTTTAATAATACGTCCACTTTTTGTAGTAATTGGACGATCACGACGATAATTATTATCCCAAGCACGACGATGACGATCCTTATAACCACTACTCCTATAATCATCTATAAAATATATAATTAAAAAGTGATGAATAAAAAATTATTATAAATAGATGCAAACCTTTCTTCTTTTTCAGTTTTTTATCTTTTTCAACCTCTTGCGGCCCTCTCATTAAGAATTTATTAAATGGAACATCAGGAATATCTTCAGGATCGATATTTGTAACAGTTACTAAAGGATGGGGTTCTTTCACTTCACCCTCTTCCTCCTCTGATTCATCATCTACATCTTTTTTCCTAAATTTAAAATTTATTACAGAAACGAGAAGTTGAACTTAGATTTAAGCAGGACATCGAACCGCTATTTTTTCGGTTCCGGTTTTCGTTCTTGCGAAAATAACGGGATTTTTCGGTTTTCGGTTCAGTTTCAAGAGATTAATTTTCAAATTTTTAAATTTACACAATTTATTATTGCCATAAATTAAAAATGAAGTTTCAGACATATTTTCCCTTATAATGATATAGTCGTGAAATAAAATTTCAGAGATTTTCGTATAATTCAAGAGGCAAATTACTTACTTTCAAAGCTCTAAATTACTTATAGGTAAAAAGAGGTTTCAAATTTTCTAAAAACGAGATTATGACTCTCTATCTTTAAAATTATACAAGACATCAATGTTCCAGTTTTTTTTTAAAGTTTGCTCCAGTTATCGGAAAACAAACTTAACAGGAAAATTCTAGAACATTTGGAAAACTCTTTCAATTTGCTATCTAAATCCGCTTGATAATTATTGGAAATCCATAATATTGACAAAGTTTTGACCAGTTATGAAGGAAAATGTAAGAAATAAACAGAGTCCAAAAGTTATCTCTGCTATTCAAAATTTTATCATATTTTTTTTCAAAATAGAGAGCACATACACCTTGAAATCCAACACACTTTTACTTTTTACAATAACTTAAAAAACAAGCGAGTAATTGATGTTTGAATATTGACAATTTTCGCTCGTCAAATCGAGTAATAATTTCGGAATTCCCTTAAATATTGCTGACTCATTGTCATTTCCTTTTCAGGAAGGAAAAGGGAGATGAAAAGAAAGAAAAGAGAGATCGCGTTAAGGGGTAAAGTGCCAATCAGAATTAAAGAACATAGTTGAGATAAAGCACGTTCGTCTCTAGCCATGGCTTATCAGTGGACTTCAAATTGTATTTAAACGACCAGTACGACTTTTTCTGTGAAACAGAAAAGTATTTAGATCAATTTTTTAAATTACCTCACAGTTCTATATTAATTTTGTACTAATAACTCAATAAGTGAGCTTCGATACTCATGATTCAATCAAAAGTTTATGATTAACTTCAAGCCACTGAATACATGTCCTCCATTATTATTTTTTTTATTGATTAACAGTTCTATTTTTCCACCTACTTTCAACCGGAATTCTTATGAGTTTGTACGTGCCTTATCGATGTCCTTTAATTATTGCTCGGGGTCTATGCTTGAACCGAAAATAATCGGTTTTAATTTTCGGTTCAGCTCCGGTTTTCGGTTCAGTTCCGGTTCGATGCCCTGGATTTAAGACTTACTCTTTTTTAATTTTTTTATCAGTACTCTTCCTTTTCTCTTTTTTACGTTTTTTCTTTGATTTCTTTTCATCATCACTCGATTTCTCATCAGTTTGCTCACCATCTACATTGTTATCATTTTTCTCCTTTTGTTCTTCCTGTTTTTTTGGCTTTTTATCTTTTTTTGCTAAAAAATATTCAATTGATTTTAAATAGAAAATTATTAAGAAAAAAAATAGATTTATTACATTTAATTTGTCGAATTAATTCACCACATTTAACAATTCTAACATCTTGTAATGGTCGACTGTTTGCATCAACTGGTAACGCTTCAATTTGACGTACAACATCAACACCACCAACAACACGTCCAAAAACAACATGGACACTATAAATACGATAACAAAAATCAATTAATATTTATAATTATCTAACAATATAATTGACTTACTTGTCGAGATGCGGGGCCGCTTGTGTAGTACTATAACACAAAATATGACAAGATATGATCAGCGGAGACCATGTTTAGATGGAACAGACGTACTGCTACAGAACAACAGAAGTAAACTGTTCTGTAACAAATCTCTTGGGACAACAGAACTGAACAACTCATCGTTTATTTATTACTTTTTTATATATTTATATATAGTAGTATAATTTATGTTAACTGGATAGGAATTTATTTATTTTTTAGATATTTTGATGATCATTCCAATATGTTGTCTGAGAAAATCATGTTTTTAATAGCAATAACTGGTAAAAATGATTAAAATTCTATACTAGACGAGATACTGTTACCTTGTTAACAAATTTAAACTTACATGAAAAACTGCGATCCATTTGTATTTTTGCCTTTGTTTGCCATTGATAACAAGAACGGTTGATCATGTTTAACTTCAAAGTTCTCATCTACAACACACAAAAAAATTATCAATCGATTAAATAACTTTTGAATAATAAATTTACCATCAAATGTGCCCCCATAGACACTCTCACCACCAGTACCATTACCATTAGAGAAATCACCACCTTGTATTATAAAATCTTTGACGACTCTATGAAAAATCACCCCCTATAGCATAAAAAAGGCGTACAATTAATTGAATTAATTAATATTAAATGTCTACAATTACGAACTTTATAATGTAATGGTTTATTGGTATTCTCACCAATACCCTTTTCACCAGTGCATAAACAACGAAAATTCTCACATGTCTTTGGTACAATATCAGTGAACAATTCAAATATAATCCGTCCGGATGGTAAACCACCAATAGAGATATCGAAGAAACAACGAATTCTATCCGCAGAATGGACGTCCATCTGAAAATAAATTATCAAATTTTATTTATCTACCATCTAAAATTAATTTTTTAATTAATTTACTTTGTAGTTAATTGAAGTTAAAGGAATTTAATAAAAAATAAAAGACAACTCGTAATGCTAGCAACCATAACCAACATGGCGATTTATCAAAAGTAGAAAAAGAACCGACGTGACAATCAACTACCAGACTAATCAGTTACGACAAAATTCTTATGTTTATTTCTTTTTGTACTATTGAATATGTATATCACTATCTTTCTCTTAATACTAAAGTTCCCTTAGACGCTTTCTAACAGTATGGCGCCTACTTTAAAAACCTTTTAATGAATATCTCTTTATTATCGTTCATAATCATAATTACATTTAAATTAATTGTATTCAATTATTTATAAGTTAATAATTTGGATAAATTCGCAGAAGTATGCCATCTCTTGTTTTCTTTTCAATCAGTGTAATAAATATGACGTACAGACAAAGATCGATATATGGGTGATACATGTGAGAGAAAGAAATGGCAATAATTATTATGTTGGTATCCCATTTATAACCTAATCTTTTTTGACATTTTGTAGGGGTTGGGGTGGTTTTATGCCATTTTTTCCAACTAATTAAGAAAATTACAGTAATTAACGTATACTTAATTGATCAAGTAATAACAAACAGTTGAATTCTACAAGTATGTTTAGGTAATTGTATTTATTTGCAAAAAAAATGTTACATAATTGTTAATTCTTAATCATTTTTTTTCTTCAGTTTTGTGATAAAAGCAGCTATAGCCGGTACAGTTGTATATTACGTGAAAGAAGAAGGTATCTGGAGAGACAGTGAGCAATCTGTTAAAGTTTTAGATAAACTAAATACACAATTAAAGCCACATTTGGAACAAGTTAAAAGTTCCATTCCTTATGAGGTTAATAGTTTAGTTATAAATTAAATTAATTATTAAAGTAAATATTGCTTACAGTTACCAAAATTATCTGATAATATTGAATGGAAACAATATTGGAATCATGGTGTAATTACAACATTCACATTTTTGAGTGAATTACCTGATAAAACAAAGAAATTAGCCAAAGATAGTGTTGATTCGTTATTACAAAAACCGGAAGTAAAAAAATTATTAGAAAATGATGAGAAAAAGTGTTGATAAAAAGTGAAATATTTGAGGAATACATTTGTTTTGTTTAATTATCGTAACAATAAATAGAAATTAAAAATTTTGTTGAATTATTTTCAAATAAATACTCAAAACGATAAATAAATCAAAATTTCCCGTCTATGGGCAGCTTTAAACACTTCGCAATGGAAATCTTCCGTACTTAAACGTTATCGTTAACGTGAACGTAAGTTGTTTAAATTGATGATTAACAGAGTCCAGATTTCGCACAATAGAGTATGCGAGGAGAAATGTAATCTCTAGAAAAATTTCAATGTAGCCGATCGTGAATGTTCACTGCATCCACGTAGTTTGACTGTCTGCATAACGAACCGCTCTATACCGATAGTAAGCGAAAGTTGAAAGATAGTAGACCATTTATAATATTCCTATTGACAGAGCGACGACATGTTGATTCATATTCGAAAATAAATAAAATAATGTAAGTGAAAAAACTATTTGCATTCTACATATCTAAGCTGATTTACTATATTTATTAAATATTAATAATAGAAATTATTTTTAAATTTAATTCATTATAATTTATAATAGATGAAAAATTATTTGGTTATAAAATAAAAAACCAACTTCACCAATGGTTGTTTGACAGCATTGAAATTATCATGACAAAACTGTAGATCCGGAATTTAGTGATAATCCTCTAATAATAATTAACGTTAACGTTTCTACAGCGGATGTGCCGTGTTAAATTTGACGGCTAGTAATTCAATTGTTTGGGTTCAGTTTTTTTTTTTCATACATAGATATCTAGACACGAGGAACAAAAACAAAAAGAATTTATTAGATAATGAAAACAAAACAAAAAAAATTATCGTAAATACTATAATTGATAAGAAATTTCTGATTACCTCTTACAATCGACATGCATAAATTCATTCATAAGATCAATTTTACTACAAAGGTTGGGATATATTCGAGTAGTGTAAACTTATCGGCATTTGTATATAAAAGAGAGGGAAGGATATATTATTTTTGAACGAATTAAACCTTAATTAGTAATAGAAATTGATTAATAAAAATAAATAATAATAATAATAATAATTTTTTTTTAAACTAATTAAAAAAATGTATCTTCCGGTCGAAATTTTTATTAGAAATTGATTGATATTTGTGTGACAATACGAGATATGATCGTCTTCTTACAATTACTATTATTATTATTATTATTATTACTTTGTAACTATTACTTGTCTATGCTATTCTTACTGTTACTATTGTTATTATTGTTATTGTTTTTTTTCTTTCTTCACGTGTTTTGGTCTCTCTGTTCCGTTCATTTATCAAACAACCCGGATATTGTGCGCATGTCTTAACTATGCTTGCTAAGTGGTTGGTTGTTATTCTATGGGTACGTACCGTAATATGTATGGAAGTTGGGTTGTGTATATAGAAAGAAGTGTCGGATAATATTAACCAGAAAAAAATATATAAAATAATAATAATAATATTACCCAATTTGGAAAACAAATCAAAATTCTACTGTGTATTTGTGTGTGTGTCTATATGTATGTATTGAGTGTATATCTATTGTTATTTTGTGTTTATAAATTTATAATTCAGGTGAAAGAATTTGTTAAAAGTGGTGAATTCCTGGTTTGTTAGGAAAAGTGATAGTGTGTCTGTGTTGTTGTCATCATCATCATCATCATCATATTCATCTTGTATATTAATACTATTATTATCATCAACATTATTATTATTATTTCTAATAAAGTCCCCCCAAATGAATAACACTTATTTATGGCGTTGCGAATATTTCAATTCAGCATTGTGTTTGCAATAGGATTTTACCTTGCCACTGTATCAAGTAAGTGTCAATTTTTCATCTGTTTTTTTTTGTTTTTAATCTTAATTAATGGTAATGGTAGTAGTAGTAGTAGTCGTAGTAATAGTAGTATTATGATGAAATACATACCAAATTTCCACATATACGTACCGATAATTGAGTAATAATACAATTTATAAAGAAAATTTCACATTAATGATGAAAACAAGAGAAAAAAAACACGAATAATCTAAACTGAAAAGTGGGAAAATATTTGTGTTTTTGTGGAAATGTGTGCGTTTCTATCGTTTGTTGTGTACCAATATGGCGGTTTTGTTTCGATTGTCTTTCAAGGTGTAGCAATTTTTTCCTATTTTCAGTCCAATTTTATCACCAAAAATAACATAAATTTCAAACCAATTAACTCAAATTAAGTACAAAACACGATAATTATTAATAATAATATTCACACACTTTATCTGTGTTATATAAACAAAAATTACATAATATTGTTGTGTTTTTTTTTTGTACAGGAACAATTGACAGTCGTTGATGTTTTGTTTTTTTGTCCTAATAGACAAATGCCTCTGTGGTTTGATCCAAGTGACCCATGAATTTTATTCTTGTTCTATAAAAAACTATGTAATATAAACAAAACAAGAGGGTTCTAATTACGTCAAATATCGATAATTAGGCTAGATAATTAAAATTCGAAATTAATTAATTAACGTGTATTATAGATGTAATTCTTTCTATCGAATGAATGTGGAATTTACTGTTAGGAATTTGAAAAGAGATTCTAATTCCTAATCGTATGATGTTTTTATCATATTTTATACAGAGTGTTTCACAATTATGGCCTATTAAATTCATAAAAAGTTCTAATAATATAGCCTGTAGTCTAACTTTTTCTATGAAATGCATTTCTTAAAAATTGCTACATCTCAGACTTTCAAATTTGGAATTTAAGTAGCTAAGACAAGATTTTGTTTGTTCAGTTTTACATTTTCTTTTTGATCATCTTCTATAATTTTAATCGATTTTCTGAAATTTATTTTTGATAGTTTTGAGTTAGGTTTTTTTGTTATTTTGTTGGAAATTTCCTCCAGCAAACAAGCATTTAAACACATCTAGTAGTCTTTACTAACTTAAGTTAGAATAATACCTACGGATATTACGTTTCCCAAATGTTAGATGGCGCTTACTCCACTATATCTTTTATTGATGTATTTTAATCCATATTTATAGATTACTTTATTTTTCTAGAGAGCAATATGATGGAATTTATAAATTAAAATTTTAAAATGCGTTTTATAATTTCGTTTATATCAATTTTCATCGTTGATTTTATATCATACACTTGGTTTCAAGCTTATATTAATATTAAATACACTTATTTTGATATGTGGTTTTTTTGGTGTAAAACCAGAAGACTAACAAGTAAACACTTAAAACTCCCGATTTTGATAATTTTTGATATACATATAGGTAGTTCATTGTATTTTAATCTAAGGGATGCGTGTTTTGTCGTTCGTGCCCATACTCAAGTTTAAGAGAGATATTGGGGATTGAAATTACCCCTACAAAATCAGTTTTACCCAAATATCTCTGGAACAGCTCAATATTTTTCAGCGGGACAAAAACTAAACGATAGAGATCCGCTAAGGCTATTGAAAAATAAAAATCGCGCTTGCATCTTTTGTCGGGGGTTGAAAATATAGGTGATGATATGTCATTTCTTATGTTTTTTTTTGCTATTTTCTTTTGCTAAGAAAATAGCGGCTAGAAATCTAAAAATAAAAGTTACCTGTCCGAGAATTTTTTTGTATTTAAGATGCTTATCTCATAAACAGCTTATAGGGTCTGTACTACTACATTAAGGGGTGAAGTTTGACTATGTATATTCTTTTTCGAAATTCAAATTATGTGCATCCTAGCGGCCTGACTCACACGAACGAAAAATCGTGATATTTTCGTTCATAAATCGGTCTGATAATATTGGCGATGAGTAGGGAGGATTTTCAAAAATCTAAGAAATTGTAAATAAACCCTAAACTAAAAATGGATATAAAAAGTTAACAATAATAAGAATTTTCAGAATAACGAAAATTTTTTGTTTAGTAAATAAAAGTTATAAAAATATCAATTTGAACTATTTATAGTGTCTTCTAATAGACCATGAACGTGAATCTTCCTGTATATTATACTAGTTTAGTTCTTTATTCCCTCCATTTAGTTCTAATATACGCACATATACAAACACAAACATCATATCTATGTGTTTTTATCCTTTCTACGAGAAAAAAATCTATAAATTTTGTTTTTATACATACATAACATGCCCTAGAAATGTCTATAAAGCAATTCATAACGTTACTTTGATCGGAAAAAAGTCGGTATTTTCTAGTTTGATGTAAAAGAAGACTATTGGACGTTCGAATTTTTTTTTTTAAATATAATTCATTATTAATATAATTTTAATGGTATTTAAACGTTAATCAAATGGTTTTTTATAAAAGTTTCCGCACGTTGTCTTTGTTTATGAATTCTTGAAGACAAATTCTTAAAAGTAATGGAAATTGTATTTAATCGATCAACAATAATAGAGCTGAATAACTGAGAAACTCTGTATTGTATATACATAGGTCGAGGAACAAGGATTTTCCTTGTGAATTCTCCTCCAATTCTACCTATTTCCCAGGGTGTTTGATCTAAATATGGTTGATTCTATGAGAAACTCCCATTAGTCGATGAGCGATTTGAAAAATATTTTAGGGATTTGTGAGAAAGCCCCATGGGAACATTTTACCAAAATTAAAACCTTGTAGCTCATTTTTAAGTTGGTCAAGAAACCATCGTTTTGGACAATGTCGCAATTTTCCAAAACCAACAAAACACGCAGAACGACTAAAAATGACTCAGAGATCTTCCCAACATTGATTTGTTGCGTTTTTGTCCAGAGAAAATACGAAATATTTCCAGCTGTTCTAGAATAAAATGGAGAAAAACGAAAAAAATCATTTTTGGGAGGATCCTAGAGTCATTCTAAGTCGTTTTGCGTGTTTAGTTCGCTTTTGAAAATCACTACATCGTCAGAAACGACTGTTTTTTTTTGACCAACTTCCAAATGAGCCAAGAGAGTCTAATTTTACTGAAATGTTCTCTAAGCACCCCCCTACAAATATTTTTCGAATTTCTCGTCGACTAATAGGAGTTTCATAGAATTGACCATATTTAGATCAAACACTCTGTATGTATAATCCAGAATTTCGAAGAGGAGAAAAACATCCCTTAAGTTGAGATAAAGTAGTTAAATATTGTTCTATGTATAATTTTTGACTTTATTTGCCTTGTATCTTACAATTAGTAGTTGCTCTAAGCTTCAGTTCTAATTAGACTAAAATTTGATTCGTGGCTATTATATTTGTGTTCATGTTTTAAAATGTTTCATATGTGTGTGTTGGTGTGTGTGTGTGTCGTCTGTCTGTCTGTCTCTCAATTGTGTTTACTATAATTCGTCATTTCCTCATATTTGCGTATATTTTCGTTTGCATTTTGGTTTTGATTACTTGAGCGTAATGGTAATTTAGTATTTTGCTGATAATTGTCTTATTTTCAACAATACGATGGTTAAACGTTTATTGACCTCTTTTTATTTCATTTCAAATTTCGAATCTTTCACTAATTTTTATATTTAATTAGTTAGAAGCGGGATTTGCGTGCAGGTGACGTCACTGGTCTGAACTATCTTATATGTTAGCGCTCTCCAATCACCACCTGATTGACCTCCTCAATGGAATTATACGTTTATTTGTTGCGATTGTATAGGCGGGTCCACATTATACCGAAACAGGTCGGTCGGCCTATGCCGGGCACGTTCGGTTCGGCAAGACATTCTTCCAGTAATCTGGACGTCTGGACGTTAGCAATATAAGTCAATAAATGATAATGTCTGTTCATCAGTCCACTTTTCACTCATTTTCGCACTCATGAAGCCAGACGAATAAAAACTAGAAAAATACTTTCGAAAGCTACAGCTAGGCGGTTGAAGCTGGACTGAAACCGATCAACATGTCCACACGATGAATTTTGATTCGGTTCGGTTCGGTTTTTTTTGTTCTAGACCGACTTGGATCGGTTTGGGTTCGGCATCGTTCGGGTCGGCTTTTGGTAAGTCGATGAGGCCTACCGGCACGTCTACATTAATTCGGCTTTGCAGATCGGCTCAAGCCGAATGATGCCGATCGGCATAATGTGGACGCGCCTTAATACTACAATCATTCAACTTACAATTAGTTGATAAAATGAGTGAGCGGCGTCACAAACAATAAGCAGAGGCGGTATACTGTAGCTGATATTTGCCCTCCCCCCCGCTAGATTTTCTTAAGCGCAGCGAGTAGGTAGGTTCAAGTACTTGGTGAAATACAAACACATAAATTACGATTATAGTAAACATTGAGATGCATACTGACGATAATCGCGCGACAATCTAAAATAAATTGACGATTCCGCTGCTAATTAATAAGATTTTACGGGTATTTTAAAACTGCGAAATATGAAATTCAACAAGTAATTTGAAAAGACAATCAAAGGATTTCAGGTGATATTTTTACTAGAAGGGGATGATGTTTATTCACCAAATAATAAAATTTTTTAATCTTCTAATATGAAATTTTCACAACGGCTGACAATGTTCCCCCAATGAATATCAACAATATTTCTTCTTCCATATTTTTTCCCACATAATTTTTTGTTCACAGTCGCTAGAAATCGATGCGAATCTTGTAACGAAGACTGAACATTTTCTTTTCCATATATTCTCAAGTCCTTTTTTTAGATTTATTATCGTTTTCCGGATGATTTTTGAAGAGGGAAGGAATAAATTGTACCATCAAAATTTCATTGATAGTTGTCGTTCTTGCGGATGAAGAACAACTGATTTTTCTTAACAAATGATAGTTTTTTAACCTTCTAGAGCAGTTAAATTCGGTTAATTTTGTTACAGATTAAAATTCCAAATTACACGACAATTTCCCCTCTAAAATTTGATAAGTATCAAGCATAAACATACGTGATCTGATTAGTTTTTAGCGATTTTTTTTAAAAAAAATTAGCTAATGACGAGATCCTCACTTTTGAATTTCCGAAAAATTTTTGCACAGAAGTTCGTTTTGGGACCTAAGGAACCCATATCCACCGTTCGTTAAAATTTTTATATATATATATACCCACGATAACTGCCGTAAAAATACACCAATCTTAATGAAACTTGGTACAAAAATCGGTCTTTGTGATAGCTTGGATGAGTTCGTTGGCCAGACTGGTAGGGCCAACACTTTTGGAATAAGAGCTGAAGAAATGATAAAAAAAAATCATTTTCAATATTACATTTGCTTAGATTTTGATGAAAATTAAAATAACAGTAGAGCCGATCATTCTCTATGACCCAGAAAAAAAATCATCAAAATCGGTTCATTGGTTCGCAAGAAAAATGCAAAAATCTCTTTTTTGAGTATAAGCAGTAAAATCGATTATCTCAGGTGGCTATATGTTCTGACTATTGATATTAGAAAAAAAATTGAATATCGCGGGGGGGCAACTAATTTTGACAGTTAATATTAGACGCAAGGCCTGCTAGAGAATTTCGCTTGAAAAAATCAAGCAGGCCTTGATTAGACGTATATTAGACAAACAACAAACTTCATTATTATTTTTTTTTTTAGTGTTTCTTATTATTTGTGGATTAAAAGTATTTTTCAATAAAAATCATAAATATTAAAATAACATCGGGGAAATGAATTTATTAGTTGATTCAATGTTATTAATAGTATATTATACAACGAGTCTATAATGAATGCTTTTATAACCGAGAATGAAGTTTACAACACAAGCGAGCAAAGCGAGCGAGTGTTGTAATCATTCGAGGTTATAATTAGCATTCATTATAAGCGAGTTGTATACTATACTTTATCTACGACTTATTTCTACATGTACAGGTACTTGTGGTGTACAAGAATATTTACCTTCTTAATCATTTTCGATTCTAAAATCGCACAAAAAATTGACACTTATTTACAACTGTTTGTTGAAACTGTTATTTATTTTTTGTCGTTACCATGGTTTTCTACATTTAACAGAAACTATTATCTACTACCAAAATCGTCTTCTTTAACACTTTCCATTGTAAATACAACGAATTTTCTCACAACTAAGTATTTGTTCGAAATTTCAGAAAAATTAAATGTCATTTTATTCAAAATTGCATGAAAACGCCCACTTTAGGCCTACTTGTTGAAACTATTGTTAATTATTTTTGTCGTTACCATGGTTTGTTTACATTTGACGGAAATTATAATTAAAATACTATTTTCTGATTGGCTGATGAGAGGGATATTCATTTACTTTATCTCCCTAGGGATATAAAGTAGGTCATTACATTACAAAAACCACAAGTATAATGATCACTTTATATATAAGTCGTAGATAAAATATATTAATTGTTAGTATCATAAGAATGTTTTGCAATTAATATTTCAGTATGTAGATACATAAAAAAATTCGCTATATAAGGTACTTGCTGCCTTTGGAGATTATTTTTTTTGTTAGAGGTAAATTCTGAAATCTATTAAGGACAATTCTATTTATTCTAATTAAATTACAACAACTTAACTAGTTGATAAATCCACAAGTAAATAGAAGATCTTCTAAATATCTTCTGTTATTGTTTATAGTTTTAATGTGGGTTTCCATAAAGAATTAGGACAATTTTTGAATATGTTATGATTACAATGTGTTACAATTCAAATGTGTTTACTCACAGATCGACTATTACTATATTTCCATTAAGAAGAGAACATCAACATTGATATCTTTTTCCCCTTTTGTTCCTTCTACTTTTTTTTAGCGAATTTTTTAAAAAAAATTAGCTAATGACGAGATCCTCACTTTTGAATTTCCGAAAAATTTTTGCACAGAAGTTCGTTTTGGGACCTCAGGAACCCATATCCACCGTTCGTTAAAATTTTTATATATATATATATATATATTTATATATTTATATATTTATATATATATATATATATATGTATACCCACGATAACTGCCGTAAAAATACACCAATCTTAATGAAACTTGGTACAAAAATCGGTCTTTGGGATAGCTTGGATGAGTTCGTTGACCAGACTGGTAGGGCCAACACTTTTGGAATAAGAGCTGAAGAAATGTTAAAAAAAATCATTTTCAATATTAAATTTGCTTAGATTTGGATGAAAATTAAAATAACAGTAGAGCCGACCATTCTCTATGACCCAGAAAAAAAATCATCAAAATCGGTTGGTTGGATCTCAAGAAAAATGCAAAAATCTCTTTTTTGAGTATAAGCAGTAAAATCGATTATCTCAGATGGCTATGTGTTCTGGCAATTGATATTAGAAAAAAAATTGAATATCGCGGGGGGCAACTAATTTTGACAGTTAATATTAGACGCAAGGCCTGCTAGAGAATTTCGCTTGAAAAAATCAAGCAGGCCTTGATTAAACGTATTACGGGAAATGAATTTATTAGTTGATTCAATGTTATTAAAATATATTAATTGTCAGTATCATAAGAATGTTTTGCAATTAATATTTCAGTATGTAGATACATAAAAAATTCGCTATATAAGGTACTTGCTGCCTTTGGAGATCTTTTTTTTCCTGTGTGTGTGTTTGTGTGTGTGTTTGTGTGTGTGTGTGTGTGTGTGTGTGTTTTGCTGATCTTCCAGTAAAACGTCTGATTGTTCCGGTCCCAAATAGAATCTGAGCTAGCGTTCTTTCAGTTTTTTCATCTATGCCATCTCTTCATTTATGACAAGCAAAATACGAAAATTGTTAAACTATAAAAAAAATGTTTTCTTCGGTCTGTTTTAAACTATTTTAAAAACACATTAGTCGTTATCAGATTAAATTTCTTCTAATTATCTCTAATGATATATATTGTTCTTCCTGTTTTTTTTCCTCTTGTGCCCGGAAATTTGGAAACTAATGACTTTATTTTTTCTTCTTTAAGTTGTTATTTCAATAAGACTCAACAATTTGCGTTTCAATCCATGAGAATAAATTTTTCGAATAATCTATAATTAAAAGATAAGTTCTAATCAAATTCTCTTATAAATTTTGTTAATTTTTTTAGTATTTTTTGAACGAAAGATCTTCTTTGTATAAAAAATCTTAGCCTATCAAGTGACAAAGAATAAACAACAGAGAACGTTATTCACACAAAATTCATTTATTTTTCCAACGATCGATCTCCACCACATCTTTTTTTTAATTTTTCTAAGATACAGTTGAGAAAAAAAATCGAATTTCTGGAGGTCTCCAAGACAGTCTTAGTTGTTTTATGCGTGTAGTTGACTTAAGGCCGACTTGTTAAAACTGCCCTTTTGTTGATTTTTGTCGTTACCATGGATTGTTTACATTTGACGGAAACTATAATTGAAATACATACTATTATTTGATTGGCTGATGAGGAGGGAATAATGAACCATTATTCCATTAGGAAATAGTGTAGGTTATTATTTTATTATATTGAAAAAACCACAAGTATAATGATCACTTGATATTGTAAGTCGTAGATAAAAACTATCATTAGTTCAAATTGTCTAAATTACAAATGAGGATACATTTATGTTTTAATCGATATTTATGTCTTTAAATATTTTATTAGAACACGTAATAAATCAACTTTATTTTATTTTTTTAAAAGAATATAAATTAGAATCGGAGACATATTTTAACGAAGCGTTAATTTTGATAAATTCGTTATTAATTAATGAATTAAATGGGTAAACGTAAATACCATGAAAAATAATTTTGTAATTTTTGTCTATGTACGAATTTTTTGATATGCTTAACAGACAAACCGAGATATTTGCAAGAACAAAAAAAAAAACAACAAAAACGAAAAATAACAGAGAGAGATACAGGAAAGAAACACAAGACCCTTTCAGTTGGATTATATGTATTGAAGACAAGTTTTATTTCGATTATTCGTTTGGATAGTATGCAACAACAACGGCTATGTATTTTTTTCTCTTCTTTTTCTTCCTCTTTTTTTTTGAGGGACAAGTTTCATTTGTATGGTAGTTACATACGTGCATACCTACATTATACAGAATGTGTATGTATTTTTATAATAATACGTGACCCTTCTTAACAATAAAGCAAGTGTCTGGGTCAGTAACGAAAACGAAAAATGAAAAAAAAAATGTATGTATGTATAAGTAGAGAGAGACTGGTCAGTTGTATGTATGTACAAGAAATGCAAAAATAAAAGTATAAAAGGATCCAACGCAAATCATTGACTGGCTTTAAGTCATACTGACGGAAAAGAATAAACAACAATAAAAATTTAAATTAACGTGAATTGAATTCTGATAATACTCACATCAAGTGTTGTTGTTCTTATCATTGTAGTTGTTAGATAATTGAGATTTTGTAAAAATTTTGAAAATTTTCAAAGGTCGGTTTTTGTTTAAAATTTCTGTACATCCTTCTGCTCCTCGTTACGTTTCTGCTTATAATAAAACAGAAGAAAAAAAAATTATATGCAAATTCAAGCAAAAGAGGTCAAGGAACGTGGAAATTTATTACGTCTCAAATTTATTTTATCATCATTACTATTATTATTATTATTGGTTTGGGTTTTTTGATCACTTCCGTAAGGTCTCACTCAGTATTTAGTAGATTATCTTTCAGTTGTATTTTGTTTATTTATAATTCAGCATAATTATGCAATTGTTCTTTAATTGCATAATTGTTAACAACAATAGATTCTAATTTCTTAGCAAATTCAATGGTAAAAATTTAGTAAAATATGCAAATTATAATAGGCTCATGTTTTTGTGAAAACAACACTGGGTTAATGAACTAAATATATGTATTAACATATTGACTGTCAACAGACAGATCTTTTAAAAGATGTCTTTTCAATAATATCGCGTGTGTGTGTCTAGTCGTCTTTTGAGACAAATCAACACACACAAAAACATGGTAAAAATATCAATTTATAAATGTATTATTATACCTGGTGAGTCACGTAAGATGAAAAGTTCTTATGGAAGCTCGCATTATATTTAGCGATTGATTCGAAAAATATTTCAAGGATTTGTAGGGGTCCCCAAAGGACATTTCAACATTTAATTAGAACCTCGTAGCTCTCATTTGGAAGTTAGACATTTCATTTCATTCTAGCAAAAATGTAAACATTCCCACTTATTTTAAAATAAAATTAAGAAAAACAAAAAACAATCAGTGTTAGGAGGGTAATTGAGTCATTTTTAGTTGTTTTGCGTGTGAAGTTTTTTTAATGAAAATCGCAAGCGTTTTTTAATCAACTTTAAAATAAACTACAAGGTTCTAATTTTCCTAAAATGATCTTCAGCTACCTTCCTCTATAAATCCTTGAAATATTCTCCGAATCACTCATCAAATAATAGGAGTTTCTATAAGAACTTTCCGTCTCATGTAACTCACCGAGTATTTATTTGATACACCAAACATTATAATTAAGTATAATTAATTATTAATTTATGTAATAAAAACAGCATTATTACTTTCTATATTATCTATAACAATCGATATTAATTGTATCTATTGGTGGGATAATACAAGAATATTTACAATTAGATCTATTTTTGGGGTTTATGTCTTTACCGTAAAACAACTCTTGTGATTGTTACATATACCCTACAGAAAAAAAAATGAAAACATCCACTTTTATTTGTATAACTTCACCATACACAATCATGTCAATCTCTTACACAACATTAATGAATAAGCCCCTATCAGCGAGCATGAAACTTTGGAAGGGTTTAATAACAACAAGAACAACAATAACAACAAAGTTGAAACAACTTTTTTTTTGTATGTTGATTTAACTCGAATAAGCCCCAAGGGATGAAGGGATGTATATGGTTTTTCTTTAATATTAAAATTAGCACTTTTATTGAAACATAAAAAAATTAAATTATAATATTGAGCGCTACTTTTACATTTTATACATGTACAAAATAGGGGGGAAAAACAATCTTTTCTTTAATTTCGATGTGATTAATTGATTAGCGTTTTGAGTACAAAACAAAACAATTTATAAATCACATTAAAAAAAAAAATAATAAGAAACGGTATTCAAATTATCGTTTGTTCACCTTTAAATTTTTCCATTTATTAAAAAAAGTTGAAAAATTAATTACTATGGTTTAGATTTGGAAGGCGCTTATGTTAAAACTGCCCCCGATTAACTTTATACAGTTTATCAAAAATAATAATTTCCAAACATAAATCACAATGATAATAAACGATTGAAATTATTTCAATTTAAACTACATTATGAACAATAAAATCTATTATTGATTGATTCAATAATATTAGTATTGTTTTTAATTTGTTTCGTTCTATAAGTTGATGCTTTTTATCAATTCCAACTTACTAAATCAATAGAAATATGTAATTAACAAAAACATACCTACGTTGTTTTTTTTTCCCTTCTTTCTAGTTAAATTTATAATCTGTTATTTTAGGGTAAAAGCAAAACATTCCCTTTAATCAATCCAGTTTGTAACATTTTTTGCATTCCATAATCCTTATAGTGTGCAACGAAAATATTCGTAAATTTGAATAAATTTCAAATCCAACAGGAATAGGAAACTTTTATATTCAATTGTACATAATTTTCTTTATTTATTTTGAAGATGTCTAAATTAAAATTTTGTATACAAATAAAATACATACAGGGTTTTGTCGGATGAAAAGTTCTTGTGGCAACTCCCAACTCTGGAGATTATTTTAGCAAAAGTAGAACCTTGTAGCTCATTTGCAAGTTGGTCAAAAAAACTCTTGTTTCTGACGATGTCGCGATTTACATAAAAAAGATAAATACGCAAAACAAGTAAAAATGATTCAATCACTCTCCCAACATTGATTTCTTTCGTTTTTTTAATTTATTCAGGACATGCAGCTTGAAATGCTGTATCCAACGCATGTTTATTTTTCATAATATCTTAAAAAAATAAGCGAAATTTTGTTGTTTGAAAATTGATAAATTTCGCACACTGAATCGAGTAATCTATTCAAACCCCCCTTAATTTCAGCCAAAATTTTGGACAATTCTCTCCTGTTGTTTGTACACAAATATTCTTCACTGATTTTAATGAATGGATTCGATTATGAAATGAATCGAATGTTTGAATGAAAACTCCATTGGGGCTTCCGATACGTGTTTCTATTGTAGATAAACATAAAAAAAACAGTACTTAATGCTATATGGAATGACACACCTTTGAATATTTCCTCTTATTATTACCATTCGTATTATTAGTTATTATTATTAATATTACCATTTTACACTTATAGGTATAGATATACATATATACATACATATAATAATTGCGCATGTGAATTTTCTATACAGTAATGTATAAAGGTAATTCTATTAGTTTATTAACAATCATAATAATGGTAGAAGTCAACAACCTCTTGTGAACTAATATAGTGAAGCTTCAGTAAATTTGATGTAAATAAAAATTATTATATACCTACACTTATACATGTATGAACTATATGATCTGAAATTGAAGATATTTAACTGTAATTAACTAGATGATGATGATGATAATGATTAGGAGATAATTGTGTTTGTTTTCTTATTATTTATTGTCATTTGCTTCTGTTGCTAGTTCTCACATTTTGGATATAATTTTATTATGGAAATTTCCAATTGGGAAAGATTATGGATGTATTCTTTACGGATTAAAATCGTAAATAATACAGAAAATCATTATTTGTGTGTGTGTCATCAACTCTATAAATAAATTGACAATTTGATAACTTTTCCTTATACATAGGTAGATATTCAAAGAATTTTCAATGTGCGTGCTGGTAAATCTAAGAAAATCACTGTGCATACAAATACCGGTTATTCACTTTGTACTATACATATCGTTTTTAAAACAACTTCCATTATTTCAAGGATTTATAGGATAGTCTCTGAAGATCATTTTAGCAGAATTAGAACCTCGTAGATCATTTGAAAGATGGTCTGGCGATGTCGCAATTTTCAAAAACGAACTGCACACGTAAAACTATTAAGAATGAATCACCTAACGTTGATTTTTTTTTGTTTCCTCCATTGTTGGGAGAGTCTTCGAGTCATTTTACGTGTTTAGCTCGTTTTTAAAAATTGCAACATTATCAGAAGCGAACGGGTTTTGACCAATTTTTAAAATGAGCTACAGATTTCTAATTTAATGGCAAATCCTTAAAATATTCGTCCAATCGCTCGCCAAATAATGAGAGATGACATAAAAAATTCGAAGTGAATAACCCGCTATGAGGAGAAGTAAAAAAAAAAAAACATTCCCGTGTCAACTATAGGTATTATTGTTGTTGTTTACAAATAAACATTGCGTAGGAAGTGTACAATTTCGATGCGTACGGTGTAAAATACGTTAATCTCTTCAAGGTTAGAAGGAAAAAGGATTTGGTTGGTGGATTTTTATGATTTAATCATCAAAAATGAGGTCTGTTTAAGGAGGTACCACTAATGTGTACACGTTTTCAATGGTCAAAACATGAATCTTGACAACCTTCATATAAGTGAAACTAATTAATATTATAGTAAACAATAGCAATGATTCATTTGGGCAAGTACACAAACCTTTCCACCGGATATGTATTAAATTCTTCCTTAGTATCAATATTTTGTTATACAGGATGAAATTCTAATTGATCGAAGTTGATGCATCGAACCGAGATCTGACTCCTATTTTAGTCCTATTTAATAGTTCATCCTCTTGAATCAGCCTGTATATTAACGTTATATATCCCTCTTACAACAATATTTATAAAGGGGGCAAAACTATACTTTCGTGACTATTCAATATTAGTCAACGTCTAAAATTCCAAGATTCTTTGCTGCACGCTTATGTAACATCGACTTTATGTGTGTGTGTGTATGTTGAGTCAGAGAAACAAATGGAGCAATCAAGTGAAGATCGGAAACGTTTAGGCGAAATCTAAATTTACCCTAACAGGTGTTGTTGGTTTTTTTGTGTTTGGTTTATTTTTAATTCATTCAATGTTCATGTGAACGTAAAAGATCGTAAACCCACAACAATAACAACAATAACAAAATGCTCATTTAAACAAAATTGATGTTGTTTATTGTTAAAAAAATTTATGTATACAAACTTCTCACCGCAATATCGTTCATAATTTTGAAAAGTATTTTGTTGTTCGACCACCACACAAACGCTATTCGTTAGTTCCAGTATACGCCCGACAAATCAATAATTCTGATCATTTAAAATCAAGAATTGCTCCCTTTTAATATTTAAAATTTAATTATTTTTTTTTCTCTTTAATTTCAGTAATTGAAGGAGCTAATAATATCAATACAACCAACGTATCAATCCAATTGCAAGATCCTAAAGATGTAGTTGTTGTAAAAGGACAATCGGCTACATTACAATGTGACGTTAAATCATCTAATGATAATTTGGAGATTAAATGGTACCATAATGATACACCTGTATCAATTAATGATACAAGACGACAAATACAACAAAATGGACGTATTTTATTTATACCTAAAGTTGGAAATGGTAAAAAAACTAATAACAATAGAAGATTAACAGGAGAATACAGGTGTTTGGCTAAAAATGATCATGGTGCTGTCTTATCCAGTCCAGCAAAATTACAAATAGCTTGTAATTATAAATGTTTATTACTTTATATTAATTAAGTTGGCTGTAAATTTGTTGATTTCACCAACGTTTGTTAAATTTTAACGAACAAATAAGATATAGAAACGATTTTTAACTGTTTATTAGATTTAATTGAAGTTGATGAAATCGTCTCTAACGTGTCGTAGTTTGGTTCGGCCATTTGAAAAGTACCAAGACTTGCTTGATTTTTCAACTCTGGCTTTGATAAATACATTAACAAATATGTCAAATGTGAATCAAGTTACCAAAGGCACAGCATAAATACCGTGGTACACTCTGTATAATAAAATATACAAGGTGTACCAAGGTATTTATTCTAGCCGTTGGTGTTGTAGTATCGTAACATGATTCACACTTGACATTTGTAAATGTATTTATCAAATGTACGAACCAAGTTACGATACTACGTAACCAAAAGCACAGCTAACTGCGAGAATAAATAATACCTTGGTATATATTGTGTATAATTATTAACTTTTATAATTTCAGCACTAGACCGTGACTTTAGTTCACAATTAACCAACTTTACAGTTTATGAATCTCAACCGGCAGTTTTGTTCTGCAATATACACTCAGTTCCTTCAGCACAAATTAAATGGGAATACAATCACACTACCATAAATCTACCTCAATTTACAAGGTTATTATTATTATTATTATTTATTTTTTGTTGTTTTGTTTTCTAAATTATTATTGTTATTTATAGATATGTTCCTCTCCCAATGGGAGCTCTGTTAATTAAACAAACCCATTCCTCTGATACAGGATTATATAAGTATAGAAATAATTTTTCATTTGTAACTTTATATATGTATATAACATTTATTATTATTTATAGATGTACAGCTACAAATAATTTAATTAAAAAGAGTAAATATAAAATAATCGAATTGAAAGTTTTATCAAATTTGATGAAACCGACACCACCGACATTTCTACCTCTACAAATTTCACCGAATGTTAATGTTTTAATTGGTGATAATTTAACATTGTATTGTATTGTAAATGGTTGGCCTATACCGATAATACAATGGTTAAACAGTTGAGTTTATTATAAAAACATTTATTATTTGTATTAATTAAAATTTTTAGGTGATAGTATCATTATTGGTAATTCAAGTATTTTAGAATTAAAAAATGTTAGTATTGAAGATACAGGTATTTATACATGTGTTGCATACAATTCAGGTGGTCGAATCTTAAAAAAATATACAATTAATGTACAACAACAACCATATTTTAATGTAACACCAAATACAATGATTTATCCATCAGCAAAAACAATACGTTTAGATTGTCAAGCAAAAGGTGTACCACAACCAGAGATTTATTGGTTGAAAAATGGTAAACCATTAATAATTGGTGGACGGATTAAAAAACAATGGTCTGGCTTAGTTTTCAGTCATACATTCACTTATGATGCAGGTATTTATCAATGTATTGCTGAGAATTCAGCTGGTCGTACATGGGTGGCTGTTGAATTAATTTTAAAAGCACCAAATGCCCCATTTCCTAATCCACCGAATAATGTTCAATGTCGTGCTTTTAACGATACAAGTATATGTTTAGAATGGCATGTGCCGGATAATGTTTCCGTTCAAGCCTACAGTATTTATTCATTCTATTCAGGTAAAATTTATAAACTATTATTAATTTTTATTAATTATTAAATGATTAATTATAAATAGTTGATGGAATTGATATATCTGGACCTGAATATTTAACAAATACCACACACCATTTAGCGTCTGGTCTTAATAGTAGTACAAATTATACATTTTATGTTCGTTTATATTCAATATTTGCTAGTGATCAATCAAATACTGTTAGTTGTAAAACAGGTAATTCTTAAATTAAATTAATTGCTGTAATTTATTATTTAATTTTTTTAAAATAATTACAGGTACAATAGGTAGTAGAAATTTACAATTGAAAGCATTAAATGATACCTCAGTAGAGTTAAAATGGTCAAAAGTTAGTACAGATGTTCCTTGTTATGGTACAAAAGAATATTATAGGGTGCAATGGAGACGTAAAGGACGATCATTATTTATACATAATACAACTGATCAGATGCAATATATAGTTACTGGTAAATTATATTAATAATTTTCTATTTTATTAAATTGTTTATTAATTGTAATTTATAGGACTTGCTCCTGGTACAGAATATGAATTTTCTGTAATTTCTGGTTATTATCAAAATGAGAATTCAACATGGAAAAGTTTACAATTAACTGGTAATAAAAGTGATGATGATTTAAAATTTCTATTAAACAATAATTTAAATTCAACTGATTCACTATTACCACCTGATAATTTATTGATATTATCTACAACAGCTAGAAGAATTAATTTAACATGGTCTGATCCTAATCGAAATACGAAATATTATGCGATTTGTTATTTTAATATAAAGAAACACAATGATTGCGATTTGAATAATTTAATAGAAAGGTTTGTTTAAATTGATTTATTGTGTTTATTTAATTCTTTTTTGTTGTTGTTGTTGAATTTACAGCAGTACAAATAGTTTACAAATAGAAAGATTAGAGCCTAATACACCGTACGAATTTAAAATTAGAGCCCATTTATCTGATACAGAATACAGTTTATTTTCGCAAACAATCCGGGCCAATACTTCTGCAGATGGTAATGTTTTCTTATCAATTCTACTATCAAAAATATAAAATATTGTATTTCTATAATAGTGCCTTCACCAGTCATCAATGTTGGCTATGATGTTATCAACGAAAATTCAGCATGTTTATATTGGCAAGCACCATTATATAAAAATGGTAAAATATTCGAATATATCATTTTGTATGCACCGGATCGTAATTGGCCTTTAGAGAAATGGTTAACGAAAACTGTTGGTAGTTTTCCAAAAAAATCAAAAAATTGTAAAACAGGACATGATGATGATGATGATGAACATTTCTCTACATTATTAACCGAACTAATACCAGAACGAAATTACACGGTTTTAATACGTGCAGTTTCCGATATGGGCCTAGGAAATCTAACTGTACCAATACGTATAATAACCAAGCCTATTAACAAATCAAAAATTAATGATAGTGGAACATTGAAACCTGATCAAAATTCAAATCAATATAATCAAAAATTAGGTTTATTTTTATTATTTTCTTATTAAATATTCTTTTTACTTTTATTATTATTATTGTTTCCAGGTATAATTTTGGGTGTTATTGTAGCTGTATTATGTATCGCTATCTGTGTTGCTTGTGTATTGGTTAGAAGACGTTGTATAAAAACAAATAGAACAAATAATCGTAGAGGTGCAACACCACGTACTGGTGGTAGTAGTTCGAGTAATTATTTTCCAGCTGTTGCACATTATGCTACTGAAGGTAGTACGGTACAGGTGCGTTTAGAGGATTCATGTGCTGCTGAAATTCATGAAATTGAACATTTAGTTAATGAGGATGATACATCAACACATTTACAATCATTACCAACAGTACATTTAGATACAAAAGTATGAGATTAATAATTAATCGTTTTAATTGTTATTGAAAAAAATTATTGAATTATAGGGCGGTCCGGAATTTCCAAATGGACATATTAATGGTACAATAAAACCGTATTTTAATGGTAATTTAGCGAATGGAAATGTGAATATTACCGAAAATCCACAAGTAATTACCATATTTTTTGCAATTTTTAAATAATACACTCATTTTTTATTAGTATTTCATACAAGAATGTAATGGGAAAAATGGTAAATATTGTTTAAGTACATATGAAGAAGATTCTAATTCGAATTTGAAAACAAGCAAATTTCAAGATTTACAACGATTATTTGAAAATAATAAATTACAACAATTAACGAAATTAACAAAAATTAATAAAAATAATCATCAGTGCAATCCATATAACAATAATACGAAAAATTCATCAAAACACAGTCTATCTGATGATGATGATTGTTATAATGATAATATATCATTGAATACAACACAGATGACTTGTTTAGATAATTCATTGATAGAACAACGGAGATTATCACCATTATTAGGACCGAATGGGTGAGAAATTTGTGGAGGAAAACAATAGTCAATATTTTAAAATGCGACTATACATATAACAATTAAAAGATTCTCCCATAATTATTACAATAATAAATAAAAAAAAACGGGTTATATTTCATATTCATAAATTACAATTGGCAGGAAATAGTTTGCAAATTAGTTGATTTTTCTTTATTTTAAGTTAATCTTAAAGTGTATCAATTGCTCAACTACACACAGACACACACACACAAACCGACAGATAGACACACACCAACATTTATTTAAATAATCAAAATTACAACAACACCATTATATCCCATTAATTAATTATAAGTCAATTAGAATTTGGTTTATTATTAAAAAAATAATATAATCAAATTGAACTGGTAAATATAACTTCAAAAAAAAAAAAAAAACAGTGGACCAATAGTAAATTTGCTTAAGTTAAGCGATAATGAAAGTGACATAATTACAACCAGAATAAACGTACTTGTTGGTGTATGGTATGACAATTAAATTTTAGCAAAATACAAATAGTACCTGACAACAATTTTACAATTATAAAATAGATATTAGTATTTTTTATTTCTTGTTCCCTTTTTACCGGTAGAAATATAACAGTATGTTATTGTACTTTTCTTGTGGATGTTTCATGTGAAATAATCCACAATTAATATTTGAAAACATAAACATAATAATGCATGTTTCTTGTTATTATACAATGTTTTATATATTATATATATATATATATGTTTTATGGGCAAAATGTTAACTATTATCCCTCTACTAATTGACGTTACCAAGAAAATAGATATTTATTACATTTTTCTTCTCTTTATCCAAAGATATTCCGTTGTTTAAATTTACAAAAAAAAAAAGATAAATTTATAATAATAATATAAAATAGAGAGATGTACAAAATTGTTCATAAGTTGTACTCCTTAAATCACAAATTTTGTGTGGTGTGTGCCTTTATATTGTACAAAAACAACGATTTTTTATTTTTTTTTTCCTTTTATTATTTAATTTATAAATGTATATATTATTATTATTATCTTATTGTTAGTAGTAAGATGTATGTTAAAGTTACCCTCTCGTCTCTATATTTGCAAATTCTCTATTTTTTTCCTGTCTCGAAGAACGAAATTTAATGTGCTCAACCTTTAGTAAACGTTAAAAAAAATGTTCTAGAGTAGTTCAAATTGGAAGAACCTTCAAGTATAATTTTTCAAATCAATTTAGATTGTTATGAAAATCAAAGTTTAATTCTAATTCCATTCGAAAATTTGAAAAATTATACAGTTGACAGCAATAAATGTAAGCTGATGGAATTACAGCATCCCCTAAAGTTTAGAATTGTTTTTAAAATTGGGTCAAACAAAGTATTAATTGCAATTCTTCTATTTTCTTTGTTATATTGCTATTAACAGAACTTAGTATGGCTTTAACATTCCATGACAGTGTACCGAAGTATTTTAAGCTTTTAGTTACCTTTTTTTAATCACATTCCAACACACCAAACCGATAATAAAAAGCAATAGTAATATATTTTTTTTAAAACAATTTTAAATTAAATAACAAAATAACAGAGAGACGATTTGGTAGAAGAATATTTAATAGAATTTTAGAATTATTTATTGATTTTTATATAATTCTAAAATTGAATAATTTACTGAACTATTATTAAGATATATATTATAATTAATTCGTATCTACCTCACATTATAGTTTTAAATAATAATTTCCTAATGCTGTAGCATTTAATTTATGTTTCTTATTATTATTATTATTATTATGTCTCAGGGCATTTAAGTTTTCTTATTTTATTTTTTGGTATAAGCGACAAATTTTACTTTTTTTTAAACAAAAAAAAATGTATATTAAATGCACTTTCCATCCCATAATTCAATAATTGTACAGTTTATTATTTAATTTATAAATGAAAACAAAACCGAAAAGTCTGAAGAGAGAGGCTGCTAGTTTATATTTTGTAGCCGGCAGACTAACAGTCTGATTATATATTATTTTTTTTTGTTTGTTTATTAATATTATTAATTATATTTTCAAATTATTGTTTACAGATTTATTATTTATATATACATTTATATGAATTTTACCTTTAAACTTATTATTAAAAAAAAAAATGAAAATAGCATCAATTTTACTATCTTTGATTTATGATTGTGAAATTTTCCAAATAACTCTTATCAATTTCACATTTACAATAGCTACAATTTTTTTTTTTTTTTGTTATTTGTTATAATTCTTTTCTAATTATTGTTGTTGGAGATATATGTTTTAAACTATTATTGTTGGGAATTTCACAATTATTAAATTTGAAGAACAATAGAAACACTGTTATTAATTCATGTTGTACACTTAAAAAAAAATACATAACAAAAAAGAAAAGAGAATCTATAATAAAACCGATGTTGTAAATGTGTTAATAATATATTTTTGTACGCTTGAATGGATGCGATATTAAACATTGTATATAAACAACAGATTGAGAAATAAAAGTATGATTTAAACATTCTTTAGACTATCACATTTGTTGTTTTAATTATTGTAAATTAATAGTATATTATACAACGAGTCTATAATGAGTGCTATTATTATAGAGAATGAAAGTTACAACACGAGCTAGTGTTGTAATCATTCGAAGTAATAATAAGCATTAATTATAAGCGAGTTGTATACGATACTTTATCTACGACTATTATTTCTAAGTGTTCAGGGACTAGTGGTGTATAAGAATATTTACCTTCTTCATCATTTTCGATTCTCAAACAAACACATTGGCTTACGAGATAATGGTTCATTACTCCCTCTCATAAGTCATAGTAGGGAATAATATAGGGCGTTATATTGCAAAAACTACATAAGTTTAGTTATATATAAGTCGTAGATAAAACACATTACCTTAAAATTTGTATTCGTTATCCACATTCTGTAACATTCCCAATAATAAGGATGCAAAGGATCAGGTGTAGAAGATAGAAAAAACTGCATGTTTTCGTTTTTTTTCTCTCATTTTATATTGTTTTATCGTCTCAACACCAGTGAAATTAGTGTCATATAAATATTTAAATTTGTATGTTTCGTTTAAATTGTTAACAATTCATAGATCAACTTTTCACCGTATTGTTAATGTTATTGGATAGATTTTTTGAGGCTCTAAAAAAAATGTTAAAAATTCTATTTAGATAATGTTTATCATGAATTATTTAAATAATACTTTAAACAGTCATTATGTGTTTTGTATTCCATGGTAGCACTGGCTGGTATATTTAATAATCGTTTTAAAGCATCCCTTATTCGAGCTGTTGTCGCCTGATCAGATGCCGTCCTATTCCATATACTCAATAAATATTCTTGATATCTTGTCGAAACAACTACACCACAAATCTCATTGCCTGCCTAAATATTCAAGGTATTTATTATAATGATTATTATTTTTGTTTAATTTTTTTTTTACCATAAATTGTTCACCCAACATTGCCATACATAGATTCTCCCAAGCTCGACCAGCTTGGTCTTTCCTTAATCGTATTACCTACAATTCAAAATATAACTTTGATGCTTTTAAACAATTGGAATTCAATTGTGAAATTACCCATTTGCCACCTTTTTTATTAGCTGGATCCTCCCACATTGGTTTGATGCCTTTTTTAAACAAATGTAGATCTCTATGAGCTGGTATATCATGTAAACGTACAATATGTGAATAAAGTGCCCACCATTGTTCCACTGTACCGATTTGGGCAACTAGTCGTAATGCCTGACTGTAGCCCTGTGAGCCTTGTACTTGTGATGGTCGTTTCGAGAACCATAAACAATATGGATGTTGTAGACGATGTTCCCCTGGTGGATATTCAATTGCACCCAAATCGGTAACATACGGACCAACATCATCATCACCACTACCATCATCAGAGTTGTCCACATGTTGTTTTAAACTAATAACAAATAATGAAAATTATTTAAAAATTGATGCTCGAATGTATTGTTTACAAATGTGATTTTTTTCTAATACGTACGGTTCGTATTTGTTGGGCATTGTTATCGATTGATTTGTGCTATATACCATAAAAATACTAATTATCACAGTGTTTTTTTATTACTTATAATTAACCTTTAAATCAATTTAAAAAATTTATCTTGGACGATATTTTCGTTTCGCTGCTGTCAAAAATTGTAAAAATTCTTTCTCAAATTCCTGCGTTGCCAAGATTTTCAACCACCACAAATTCAAATTCTTTCCAAATAAACACTACAATAAATACCAAAAAAAATTTTACTGTAATTATTCTAAAACAATCACACTTATTTGTTGGTGATTATTTTAAAAATAATCAATGATTGTAGATTAAATACTTTTTATCCAAGGTAAATTTATGGATCTGGCAACGTTGCAATTTTATACAGGAACCACGACACAATTACCGCTGTCAAAATGTACCATTGACAAAAAGTGGCGGTAAATTTGAATTAAGATTTCATCAGTAGACCAAAATACCAAAACACTTTTATTGCATTGTTAGCAATGTAGGATAACATAATTTTACAGTAAATAAATTTAATAATAACATTGGTAAATGTAGTGAAATGCTATTCGGTTATAGTGAAAAATGTTCATTATTTAATATGCCAAAATGTTTAAAAATAAGACAAAATTTTAAAAAATTTTTTGTTTTAAACAAAAGAAATATTCTAAAATCGTATTCCAGTTTGTCCAATTTGTATTTTCAAGCTACCGCTTCAACCTCCATTGGCTGGTCTCCAACATTTTCCGTCTTCTTTTTTTTCTTCTTCGCCGATTTCGGATTGGCAGAACTGCTCAATAATACTTTCAATTCGGGTGATGTAATCGAATGTTCTGATTGATACAAATCAGTATCAACTGGTAGACCAGTGATTTTATGCGGACCATTTGGCATCAATAGTACAGTAAACTTGAAATGGGCCACATATTCACCTGTATTTACAAAACAAAATTAAAATTTTACATTTACGTGTGAAACTGTAGTGTTTTTTTTTTAACCTGGCTTCTCATATAGTACTTGGAACGGTTCAATCAATTTATTTTTAACACATTCAACAACACCCATTTTAGCTTTCGTCTCCTCTTGGAAACTTCGCAAATTAAATGGCATATTACCATGTTTCGTTCGTACTTCTGTATAGAACATTCTAGAAGCTTTCAATTTCAATTGATAGACTTCATCGGTTTTTTTATAGATGGATACACGTGCATCACCTTCTTTACCAATACCATCACCGGTACTAATTAAGACATCCATTGCATATACTTCAAATTTATCCAATTCGAATTTTTCATGTTCTTTCTTTTGTGCATCATTTGGATTTTGTATGATTGTTTTCTCACCATCTATTTTAAATTGTTTCAATTGATGACTTAACATACCCTCAACTGGTTTACATTTATATGATTCAGCTACTTTTTGTACTACATCAGTGATTGCATATGTTTCATTGCCAGGTTTTAATAATCTTAATGCAGCCTGTGATGCATGGTATGCTGCTAAAATTACATCAGCTTTACGTCCTGTTAATTTATTTTCTTTTGTTACACCCAAGACGATTGTGTGGGCTACCACTGCTATAAAACCGTCCACATGGGCGCCAAGATCCCTGAAACCAAAATTTAACAACAAAACCATTAGATATGAATGTTTTTTTTTCGAAATTATCATATAAAAAGTCTATAGAAATCAGTGTATTTTTCTAATCATTGTAGATCAGATGGATCAACTGGAGGTTCAAATAACTTCATCATGTAAAGGTTATGTTTTGATACGTTATCAATTGCCGCCTTTTTTTCAAGTACTTCCCGTGATTAAAATATAATGCGTATTTATTCTAATTATCACAAAATACTTACACTTTAACCATATCTCCATCTTTAAGGATGTAATCGGGCTCACCGGGTACAGGTGAATAGTGACAAATACAATTATTGACTGAAATACATGTGGGAAAAGCGATACCTTTCTTCAATTCTTTTTCTTTCTTGAAAACTTTACTGGTTTCTTCAATCAACAATTTATCACCATATTCACAGATTTCTCTAACTGAACTATTTGCAGTACATTTCTCAAGTACCTGTTTCAATACCCCTTTACAAAAAAAGAAAAAAAAACAGAATTAAATAACGTAAATTTAGGACATCAACAACCACATGGTGTGTTGCTTATAATACTCCATATGGGCTATTATTTGTATCTTTATAGATATTTTATACATTGAAATATTGTAAATTTAATTATTGCATTTTATAGACTTACTATTTACAATTTCTGCTGCCATATTATACTTGGTAACAACCAAGTCTTCGGCTATAGTTTTCTCATCGACTTTATCGTCCGCCATGTCGCCAAACTTTCATCTCGTGTCAAATGATCAAGATTTATCTAATTATCGCTAAATTGGTAAACATGCGAAGAGTACCAACAGAAATTTTGCGACAATATACAACGAAATAATGCACCAAACAAGGATAGTGTCATTAAAATATGTTGGTTAATCTTTATAATAATGACGCATGCGTAAATACCTACAGCGGTAAATTTAAATTATAACATTTTCTTTAGAGAATATTTATTTCAAATTAGTTCATTTCAACATCGTCAACAATGAATTTTAAACGAATAATTAAAGTAAGAGGTGTTGTGATATCAGCCACCATTATTTCAGAACCATCTTTCAATCCTAATTCGGTTAATGTCTTATTTAAATTTTCTCTAGTTCGTTCTTCTATACTTTTTATTGTTGAAATATATAAAGTTTTATTTTTACCATCAATTACAGCAGTAAGTCCCGGATTTTTCATTTGATATACATCATCATTACATAATTTCTCAATTAGATCGCTTAATTTCATTCGTTCTGGTTGTTCAATTTTTAATGTTTGTGGTGTTTGTGAACATACTAAACAATTATCTTTACGTTCAGCTGTATACGTATACGTATAAATACCATCAACATCATTAAATACCATATAATTATTTAATGGTAAACAACAGCTTGTTGCTATTTTGAAAACTTCCGTTGCACAAATACCAGCAATAACGGCATTTGTTGATGCTACAGCTGGGATGATATTTTTAACAACACCCTGTACTAATCTGTAAGTGATGCCGGTGATATTAAATTGATTTGCACGTTCTATTGATTTCTCATAGATCCAAGTTATGTGTTGTGTATCATCTGGATCTAAGACGGAATTAAATGGATTCTCTTTCGACCATAATACCACTTTAACATATTCGATACAATGTTCTGGTAATCGTGGTGTATTTGCTATTGTACATAGAGGATAACTGATTTGCGGTGGATATAAATCGAGGGTGCATTCAATACAAGCACTATTACCTGGTACGATTACTCTAGCATTACCTTTAAAACCTTCCGTACCTAAAATTAAACTTTATAATCTTTTGTAATGGATTATTATTCGATTATACCTCCGTCAACTATAGGGATTATGGTGCTATTATCAAGTACACCATCTTCATAATTTAACATTGAAATAATCATGCCGTTAATCCAACGTCTAGCAACAATCGAATCTAGACCACAAACGATAATATGGAAACTTCGATAGAATGATTCATCATAATCTTGAATTTTACAAAAGTGCGGTGTTACTTGACAGCCGGGTATACGTTGATTTATAAAAGCTGCAGCCACTTGTGCTTTACTTAAACCAATATCTTTTTGTCGAAACAAGAATTGTCGATTCAAATTTGATAAATCTATCGTATCCATATCGATAACATGTATTTGTTTAAAACCTAATAATGCTAAATTTTTCAATAATTCACAACCCAAACCACCAGCACCAATCACCAATATTTTACATGATGTTACAATAAAATCCATTATTTCTGGTGATGGTTCAAATTCAGGATGACAAAATGGACCTGGTCGTTCTAAGATTTTACGTAAATGTGTCCAACGTTTCTGGGTATTGTCCTGCCGTTGTTGTTGGTGTTTACTCATTTTTTAATTATTATTTTTTATTAAAATCTTTTACAATTATAATTAACCTAAAAAATTGATTTGGTTAATAAATTTTTGACAATTTAGAATTTCAATTTCGCCAACCGTCATGAAAGAAAATCCAGCAAATGACATTTCGATAAAGGCAAGTACACACCGTGTCGTTTACAGATTAGTGATGTGAGAATGGTAGCGTGTATAATACAGTTGTAAATACAGCTATAAAATACATAAAATACTGTATGTATTGAAATTTTAATACTGGGCTTAATAGAACATTAAAAAAATCAGACCATGTTGATTTTCCTCTTTGACAGCTACATAAAAGTAATTTTAAAACCAAAAAAGAGAAATTTGTATTTCTTCACCAATTCTCCACTAAGCCGCATGCCTTTTAAATTAGTTTTAATGGCGCCTTCTTAATTTCATACATTTTTGTGGACAATTATTATTAAATACTAACACAGTCTTGCCCATTATACTCCATGGTTCGGCCATTTGAAAAATATATTAACAAATGTCAACAGCGAGAATAAATACCGTGATACATCCTGTATATTAAAAAGAAAATGGAATACCGTAAATTAACATCACTGATTATCGCACTAGCTATGACGTCAATACGTGTATTTGCGCCTTAATGAGATACAAAAATTTATTTTGTATAAAATCCGTTAGATGCCGTTGATATTCTATGGTGCGGCAGTTGTTTTATTGGATTTTAATTTATTTCAATTATACAATAATTAAATAGAATTTCCTCATTTTCTTTAATTAGTAATTATTGTAATTATTAAGTAAACAGGTTGTATTATGACTGGTGATAAAGATGAGAATATTATCCTGTTTAAATCTAGTGAAAAATTAATAAATTACGTTGATAATCGATCATGCAGTAAACCAGCAAGTAGAGTAAGTTAATTTAATTAATAAAATAACAATGTGTATTTTAATTCAAGAATTACGATCGTTTTTATTTCTATTTTATAATAACAACAATTATCTTTATACAGAATTCCAGTGATAATATTTGAAATTATCGATTTTTTTAAGGTTACTTATGGACTGAACACGGGTAATCATTTTGGTAAATTCTCTAAATAATTAACAATCAAATTATATTGTCTTAAAAATAATAATTATAAATTAGACAGAGAGAGAGAGAGAGAGAGAGATATGATACAAGATACGACTTGCGTACCATATCAAAAGCCATGACTTGTATATTCAGTTGAAATATTTATTTATTTTTAATATGATAAGGATATGTTTGTTTAAAATATTTGCATTGATTATACCATTTTTATTAAACAATCAAACAAAATAATTTCAACGACTAGAATTTAATTATGGATTAATTATTCCACTCTCTTATGTATAAAAGCAACAAAAATGATTTTTATCAGTAGTTTCTAACAATTTTACAACTTGCATTGTGTTTATATTACGTTGAACTGTTATTAATATTACGGTTGGTTGATTATATTTACAAATTCAGAGGTTTTGTACAGTGACCTAGAAGATCTTTAATATTTAACATTCAAATCCCGGTAATTTTGTTGAACAATATTTAAAAAATTTTAAACAGAACTCTTCCAATCGACAATTTTCAAATTGAAAATCATAGAGAAAGTTTACGTTTTTATCGTTTTTTTGCACGCTCTTGCACTTGTAACAGTAATAATAATAATAGTTATTGTAGTAATTGTGTGTATTTTTGTGCTTCTCCAACATTAAAGTCATCTCTATTTTTAGATAATTAATAAATTTTATGCAATTCTTTTAAAACTACAACAACAACAACAACAACAATTGATAGATGATTGTGTTATTTTGTTGGATATAAAGGAAAAAGTATAATTTGTGATTTTCTATTTGAAAGCGATTCCAAATTTATTTATAAAATCAACATGGAGAAAGGGATGTGTTCGTTTTGTAATTTCTATGATTAAAAAGTTATTTGTTGTTGTAAAAGGTGTTTTAATTACTTATTTGACGTGCTAAATGGAAACGCTTAAATTATTTTGTTGTTGTGCGTCCTTTATTATTATTATTATTATTTAAAAAATATTGTGTTTTTTTGTTAGCTTTTTATTTTATTTCTCTTACAGTCGAAAATTTGGCACTGCTTTGCATGAATTAAACAAAATTCATATGTTGGATTAGGAGAGATTTTGTGGCGATAAAATGACAAATTCACAGGTGAGTTCTGCTTGTATTTAAAAAAATAGCGTGTTCTAAATAATTGATTGATTAGTTAATTAATGCAAAATACTGTAATGTTAATTAGTAGACTTTGCTAGTATTTTTTTTTTCTTCTATGTAATTTGAATTTTTATAGCAACAACTTCCGGTAAGTTTCTAAATTTATAAAACTACAATTGAATTAATTAACAAAAAAAAAAACAAATTCTCTCATTATTCCTTCTGGTCTTTTGTAATTGACCCTTTCATTCTCAACCTTCTTATCATTGTATTTAATTTAACTTAATTTTGTCTACTTAAAGTAGCAGAAATTGAGTTATTTCAATCGTATAAGTTTAGTTCTGTAGAGAGGAAAAAAACAATTTTTCTATATTTTCAAGATTTATCTCTTATCAATCGATTTTAAATCAACGTCTCATTTGATAATCCCCGATTATAACTTTTATTTGAGTTGATGTTATTGTTAAGTAATAAACGTGAATAAATAAATTGAAAAATGTTTCAATTTGAAAAGGTAAATGTTGATTGTGTCTTGTTTAATTGAAACATTTATAATTTTATAATTCGTTTTAAATTAATACTTTTGTTTGCTTTTTTATGAAAAAGGTGTGGTTTCGTGGGGTACGCAGTTCAAAGTTTCGACACGTCTATGGGGAGCCAGCAAAACGTGAAAAATGCTACGATAATGTGAATATAACGAAAAATGCACACGATTCACAATTCTGTTCTGTTAATCCGAAATTCGTTGCAATCGTTACAGAAGTTGCAGGCGGTGGTGCCTTTATTGTCATTCCAATCAATAATGTAAGCCTTTATTTTCATAAAAAAAATAATTATTATTGATTTTATCTTATTTAAAGACGGGTCGTTTGGACTTTAATGTAAGCCGAGTAACAGGCCATACTGGTCCAGTTTTAGATATTAAATGGAACCCGTTCAATGATAATGTGATAGCTTCGTGTTCAGATGATTGTACAGTGAGTTTTTCTTTCTTCATACAGGGTGATTCAAGAGGATAGGCCACTAATAATACAAGAAGTTCTAGTTAATGGAAGTTGATGAAATTTGATATACAGGCTGTCCCGTAAGTCGCGTATTTCCTCTTAAGAGGCAGATAGGGAAGGAAATTCTAAGCTGCAAAATCATTTGACGCACATATAATTAGTTATTAATTCAATTATTTAGCTAATCAGGTGCTCGATATAGCGATAAAAAGAGATTTTTACTACATAAATTCCAAGTTTCAACATTTTAAAAAATGTGATTTTTTTAATCAAACACCAAATTTTAAAATTGCACAAAAAACTGAAATATCTGAAACACTTTCAGCACTAGACCATAGGTCATATTATCAAAGTCCCCTTAGATTTAATCAAAAAATACAAAAATGCAATAAAAAATATACCATTCCATTTAAAATAAGATAGTAGGGTGCACTATCCCATATTTCATCAACTTCTATTAACTAAAGCTTCTTATAACGAGCAATCCATTAAATTTGTTTTAAAAGTTGGCGTTAAAACTGTCAAGGCATGTCTTGCATTGAACCATCACATTTAATGACATAATGACAATGTTCACCATTTTGTTCCAAGCACAAACGGGCCCCTCGCTTAACTCCACTGATAACTGATAACATTTTGTAACAAAATCACAAAGTGTTTTATAAATATAGTTTTTCAACTAATAATTCCTCTAAATTTTTATTTCGCCAATTTCTGTATCATTACAATTGTCATTAAAATTGACGTTTGTCTTGATGGTTCAATCAAAGACATGCCTTGACAGTTTTAATGCCAACTGGATCGTTCGTTACTTTTAATGAATCATCCTGTAGATTATATTTCAATATGTATTACTAAATTGATTATTTTATAGATTAAATTATGGCATATACCGGATAGTGGATTGACTATGCATTTAAACGATTGGATTATGGAATTACAAGGGCATAAACGACGTGTAGCGTATATTGAATGGCATCCAAGTGCTGAAAATATACTATTTAGCGCCGGATTTGATCATCTTGTAGATTAAATAATTTCTAATTATTGATATTTATTACATATTTAATTAATTTACAGGTGATTGTTTGGAATATTGAAAAGGGTTATGCTGTAAATGTAATTGATTGTCATCCAGATGTTGTCTATTCAATATCATTGAATCGTGATGGTAGTCTTTTAGCAACAACTTGTAAAGATAAAAAATTAAGAGTTATTGAACCACGAACTGGAATTGTTAAATCGGTAATTGTTGATTATTTTACCATTTTCCTTTTTTAATTTTTGTTGTTGCAAATAATTAGGAAGGTATTTGTCATTCCGGTTCGAAAGCTAGTAAAGTCGTTTATCTTGGTAATAGTGGTCGTTTATTAACTACGGGTTTTTCACGACATTCCGACCGTCAATATTCAATATGGGATGAAAACAATTTAAATAAACCCTTACAAATTGATACAATTGATAGTTCATCTGGTGTAGTATTTCCATATTATGATTACGATACGAATATTGTTTTTCTTGCTGGTAAAGGTGATGGGAATATTCGTTATTATGAAATTACCGATGAACCACCATATATACATTTTCTAAATCAATTCATCTCAGGAAATCCTCAAGTAAGTTTATAAATTTTGACATTATTTAAAATTAAAAAATCTTTCAATTTTTAAAGCGTGGATTAGGTTTAATGCCGAAACGTGGCTTGAATACAAATCAATGTGAAATTTTCCGTTTTTATAAATTGCACGCTATACGCGGTCTATGTGAACCTATTAGTATGATTGTACCGAGAAAAAGTGATCATTTCCATGAGGATTTATATCCAGATACGGCTGCTGCAAAACCGGCAATATCAGCACAAGAATGGATTAAAGGTATCAATGCTATGCCATTGTTAGTCTCTATGAGATCAGGTAAATATAAAACATGATTGCTAATTTAATTATGTTTTAAACAATAATGTAAAATAGCTACAGATATTCCTGTAATGGCATACAAATCTACGCGTATTCAAAAAACAATAATTGAACCAATCAAACCGTCTTTGGAGAATAATAAGAAGAAATTTGCATTTTTATCAATGGAAACTGTACCGGATTATCGACCAAAGGATTTAATTGAACAGAAACAACAGAAAACTACAACGAATCAAACAACAAAATTTCAACAATTACAACAGAAATTTGGAGGACATGTTGAAAATCATAATAATAGCGATAGTAAAGAAAATAATTTGCTTATTGATAATTTTACTAGTGAACACGAGGTTTGTATTATTTACCGAATTATTATGAAATTCATCATGTTTTAATAATTCTAGATTCGTGTTGCTTTCAAAATGCAATCAGATGAAATTAGGAAATTACGCAAACAATTAACGAATAGCGAAAAACGGATAAAAGAATTAGAGGAGCAAATTAAGCAATTACAAAAATAATTTCAATTATTCTCTCTTTATAAGATACAACATTTATATTTTCTTTTTTATAATGGATTAAGCTTTGTTATTTAGTAGCAAATTGTGATATGTGAACATATTTAAACAACAAAAAACGAATTCTAAAAAGCTTTCGCTCAAATTTAAACTAATCTAAAGTTTTATCAAACGAAATTGTTGCTATTTTTGTAATCATTCTGCACAATTATTTCGCTATATATTTGTTTAAATTTGTTAAAATATCCGCTTACATCACATTTAATTATTTCCATCTCTTTATTTTTATAATTTTACCAAACAGTATTATTGGTATTACCATTAATAGAAATTCCAAATAAAATAATAGGATTTTAATGTCGTAAAACAGGTTAATATATTGTGGTATGTTTAATGAAATTTTATGCTTTTGTACCTTTATATTTTTGCAAACGTATTTTAATTCAAATAACAATAAACAAAAATCTATCCACTGGTATCAATATCAATACCTGTATTAGTCGACATATCAGCATCCTCATCATCTTCCTCTTCACCTTCCATCTCATACAAGCGTATCTTTCGCCGGTTTTCCGATAAGACAATACCAACTTTACGACTACCGGATACGGCAAATTGTGACGCAACCATACCATCGATTGTTTTAAACAATTTCGGTTGTAAATTTAAGGCGTTTATATTAAAAATTTCTGAATTTTCTAAAATATTTTCTTGTAAATTTGTTAAATTTGTAAATTGATTAAAACTCGAATAGAACGGTAATTGATACAAGATATTCGATTTTGTATCATTGTCTTGTAGTAGAACAGACAATGTAGTATTTGAATAGAATTTTAAATCGAGAATTTTATAATTTTCAAAATTGAAATGTGCAGCTTTTAAACAAACAGGTTTTGTTTCGATTTTCATTAAAGAGATTCGATCAAATTTTGTTAGAAATCCAGCAAAAACATCGATTTTACTTGAATTAATTTGAGTAACTTTAAAATCGTTAATATTAATGAAACACGGTATAATTTCAAGAAATTGAAATTGTTCTTTTATCACAAATTCAGGCATTGAAAATAATTGTTCAATACTGTAACGTAAATGTTTGTATTGTTGAATTAATGACATATTCTCGTAATGTTTGATAATATTCACATCATCTTGTAGACAACGATTTTGTAACAAGAAATTCGTCCATTTATTCTCTTTCATATTCGGTGGTATTTTCAATGGGGCATCATTTAAATATTGTCCAATACGTTCCATTACAAATGATGAATTTTCAGCACCGATATTATCGAAATTTTGTAAAAATTCAGCAATATAAGCTAATTCTTGTTCAGTCATTTTTGGTATATCATTTGGTAATGTTTCTTCAGATAAATTAATGATTGCAACATATAACCAACGAAAGAACGCTTTATAATCGATTATTGATTGATTGATAATCTCTTGCATTTCACCACATTTTATCAAAAAACTACTACTCGATTGAATTGTATCCGTAATTGCTGATTCTAATAAACCTAAAATCTACAAAAATTGATAATTTATAATCAATAAATTATTGTTAATATAACAAACATTAAAGCGATAATCGAATCGTGCCATTCCTCGTAATTCAGCTAGATGATAAGTGATATTTTGTACATATTTTGTAATACATATTAATAATAATTTTTGTATACTTGAATAACTCATCTCAATTGTTTGACCAAATTTCTCTAAACCTTTCTTTGTTAGATCAGTTATTAGAAATTCACGCATCTCATCTGAACAAATACCAAACATTAACAAATCAAGAAAATCAGCAGTTACACCACCTTGTGGTACTTTATTTGCATATTTTGATAATTTATTATCCATTTCTAATAGAATATTCTCCCATGTTTCTGTAATTGTTGTAATTGTACTTGATAGACAACTAATTAATGACATTAATTTAATCCATTTTAAACCAATTGCAAATAATTCTTTCATATGTGTTTGAAAGATTGCCGAATCAAGTAGAATTATTGAAATATTTGAATCAATATCGTGTACAGTGATAAACATTTGATTTAAATCCTCATTCAAATGTATATTTTTAATTGAACATTTTCTACCTAAATACGATGTTATATCTAATGTTGTACATGGGAAACAACCGAATATTTCTATATGAACAAAACCTTCACTACAACCGATTAGTAAGAGATTGAAATCGGTTTGATCTTGTAATAGAATTGATTTATGTGGTTCATCATTCGAATTTGAATCTTCATAGGCCTTTGATCTTAAATCAGCTAGATACGTTGCAGAATAATCCTACAAATCTACTATTAAATCAATTAATTATCAATAAAATTTCTTACAATATTATTAATATAATTGGTAATATTTGAATTATTCTTCTCTTGTATCCAACAAATATAAGTAATATCAGCTTCCATGGTAATAGAATGTAAAACAGTCTTATCTTCAACTTTTATCAATAGAATTTGACCTGAAAATAGAATTGGATAAGAATCAAATTTCACAATGGTAATTGTTATGATTTATATTTACCGGTACTGTAAGCTACAGCGATAATTTTACCATCCGGCCGCCAAGCTATACCTTTCACTGTTACGCCCTCCTTTGGGGGGCTCAAATTCCAAGCTTTCGTCCAAGTTAAACGATGCAAAGCCACTTCTCCTGTGTTCAATATAAAACAAAATAATTCTTGTTATAATAAATAAATTTTAAAACGTACCTTTAACATTAGATAGAGCGACCAAGTCCATTCGATCACTCCATACCATCGACGTAATTTCACTGGCAACATTTCGTTCTTCCAGTTCTTTTATTGCAATTGTTGTTGTCATTTTCAGGGGTGATTTTCAAAATTGTCTCACCTGAAAAAAATTTTTAAAATAATTTGAGGTTAGGTTGACCAATAGACATGCGCAGAAGTTACGTCTTTGTAATTAGTGGCGCCAAAGAATACAAATACCATAGAAGCTCAGATCTCGATTTTTTGGTTTAGTACCTACCCTGACTCACGAAGGGCGACACTTGTTCAATGTCGGTAAGCACATGGTAAGGACGATGATTTTACCAACCGAACTTATAGCCACGGTTGCCGATTCAGTAGAGTTTCTACTAGATCTGGCGGAATTTCGACCCGTCTTGTGGGTAAATCTCCGTCTAGTAGATTAGTAGAAAATCTGGTAGAAAAGTAGAAAATCTGGTAGATTTTTTTTCGAATATTTTTTTGTTGATTTGTTTAATTAAATATAACTTTTGGAGATATTTACCTATATAATTTTTTATGTTATAAATATAATGAATATATTTGGATGTAGAAAAGGAATATTGACTTCAAAATAAACTAAATGGATATCACGTGACCATTTAGTAGATTTTCTTCCTACGCCGTCGGCAACAGTGTCGACGGCCGACTGACATTGAACAAGTGTCGCCCTTCGTGAGTCAGGGTAGTTACTAAAATTCTGATAATCACAAAAAGCCGACTTATGAGCTTCTATGGTATTTGTATTCTTTGGTGGCGCCATCATCTTAAAGTAGTACGGTTTTTATCCAAGAGATGTCTCACTAATAAATAAGGATCGGAATTTTGCTCAAATATGCAAAAAAATCAAATTAAAAATTTATTTTGCTTTTTCTACATGTAATAATAAATTTATAGAATAAATCGTATTAATTGTGGACATGTTTTATTGTTGAATTATTTTAAATTGGGATTTTCTACTGTCGAGCCGTTCGAATTACTCGATCTCTCACAATTGTTCATAAATTGGCGTTTTAAACTTTTTTTTTTCGACTTAACTTGAATTTAAATATGTATTAATATTAATAAATAATTGAATTCTAATGGTAAATACTGCAAATTTCTCAAATTCATCCTTATTAATTATTATTAATAAGTGCATCTTTCCCTGAAATTTAGAAAACAACATTGATTATATCACGAATTTATGAATTAAACATGCAAAATTTATTCTAAAAGAAAACTTGCAAGGTCAATACAGAGAAAACGAAGCATTTTAGTGTTTTTTTAATAGAAATTTATTACATTATTGCACTATCCTTCTATTAATCAATACATTAATAAAACAAATAATAATAAAAAAAAAATAAAAAAGTGCTACATTTTGTTACAAATCAAATATGATGCTAATATAAAAACATTAATTAAATTAAAGTTATGGAATACATGCATTTATTATAATTTAATGCATACTCAAAATCTCTATGATTTAACATTACCTGCAAATTTGATTTCGTCGAATGCTTTACGTGCTCGTTTCAATTCCTCATTCATTGTTAACAAATCTTTAACTCGAGCATACTTTCGTGGATCTTTACGTACTAAAAATACAATATCTTCAACTTGTACACGTCCAGTTCTACCAATTTCCATTGCCCTACAATATAATTGGTTTTTTTTTTAATTAATATAAAATTAATTGTTTAATTAGAGACTTGTGTGTCATTTCTGTAATAAATTCAATAACTAAATCTTCAATGATATCAACACTTTCAGTATAAGGATTTTGATCATCACCGAAACCATACATCATACAACGTAGTTCTTTACTAAATAATCGTTTTCGACCGGCACTAGCCAATACAAGGGTTGTATCAGCCCCATCGTCTTCTTCAAACTGAAAATTTTCGTGTTGATCATTTATAAAAACATTTTTCAGGCATTACCTGTTCGAAATTCTCATCAGGAGCTGCCATTCTGTTTAAAATTATTGAAATAAATCAAGCTCCTGTAAATTTTACTTTGTTACCCATAGAAATTGAGGTTAGAAATCAACGTTGTCAAATTTCGCAACGGTTATTCTAGAATTCCGTAAAATGGCCGTGTTCAGAGCAATCTATCGAAGAATAGAATAAGCTACTTTTAGTTATAAGATCTAGATCTCCTTTGATATTGTATCTAAGCGGCAAATTTCGAACCAAGCTATTTCAGTGCCATCTGGCGTTTGCGAAACGTTAAGTTCATACCTCCCACTCAACGTTAATTCAAAGATTTTATAGAATTTATAACAAGCTGACAACACCGCAATGATAAATTTGATAAGTTTACGACATCTCTTGCAAGACAGCCAAACTACCCATATACATGGTATCCCAATCAAAATGCCCCTATTGCAATTTTTATGTGGTAGATTTAAAAAAAAATCGCCCATAAAACATAATCCAACTCATATATTTTAGTGTTCAACAAGTCAATTTTTCAACAGCTTTCTTAGCAGTCAAAATAACATCATTTACCCCTACACCATAATATGAAGAGCCACATAACGTTAATGGTAATTTATGTGTTGTAATATATTCTTCAATTTTTGCCACATTCTCATTATGACCGACAGTATATTGTGGTAAACAATTCTTCAATATATTCACTTTATATTCAACTGGTTTTGTTTTGATTTTTAAGATTTTATCAATTTGTTCTAATGCAATCTTTAATAAGAAATCCTCATTGGGATTATTACCGAAATATTGTTCAAACCAATAACCACCCATCATAACAGTTAACACTGTTCCTTTATTATTAGGAAAACAACAACTATCATAAATAACACCAAGGATCGGTAGTTGTTCTTTTGGTGTTACCAGAAAACCAAAAGCATCATCCTTTATGTAGTTGTCATTGTAGAATAGATTGATAACACCAACGGAAACGTTTTTAATCTTAGCCAATAATTGTGCCAATTGTGGATGTTGATTTTCTAACAATTTCGATAGATTAGAAGCTGATATTGTACTAATTAAATGTTGTCCTGTTTGTTTTTTGTCATCATTTAGAAATAAATCAACATAATTATTATTGAATTCAATTCTAGTACACGGTGAATTTAGTTGAATTTTTACACCATTTTCAATGATTCTATCAGCTAGTGTTAACGGTAATGTTTCACAACCATTTATGAATGAATAAACGTTCCATTTCTCTGATTTTGATCGATTTACCAATTTAGAAACATAATTTTGTATTGGTCGTTTTTTAAATAAATTCCTCAGCATTCCATTAGAGATACTTCCATATTTTTGTTCGTATTCAAATAATTGTTTCAATAGAAAATTAACACTAATCTCTTTTGAATTACCAGCACAAATACCACAAATTAATGGACTTACAAGATAATCAGCAATTTCTTCACCAAATCTACGATTAATAAAACTATAAATTGATTCATCTTTAACAATTCTCGGTTTTGTTTTTAAATCATTCAATAATTGTAAAATCAACGGTTTTGTAAATGGTTGTTGTCGTTGAAATAACGCCAATATTGAATTTGGTAGTAAATGTAATTGACCATTTGTATAAATTAAACGATTCTTTGCAGCCGGATGATTCGTTGGTATTGGAACAATTTGTTGATCTAATTGTAAATCTTCAATCATTTGTAATGTGTTATAACCAGCTTCATTGCGTGGTCGAATTGTTCTAGGACCTTGTTCAAATAAAATACCATTGTGTCTATTTGATTGAATCCAACCACCTGTACGATGAGATGCCTCAATTATACAAATGTTATAAGGGGGTGGTTTCTTTAATAGATAATAAGCAACTGATAGACCACTTAAACCACCACCTAATATAATTTTAGTCATTTTTTTTTGTTGCAAAAGAAAAATCAACTATAAACAAATTAACTGAAAATCATTCTGACGTGTGGAAAGAGAGGTTATGTTTACTATTTTGTTATTGAAAAAAACTAACTAATTGTAGCCCTATAATTGATGAAATCGTTCAAATTCTTTAATACTGTAAATTAAACAATAGAGAAGTGTATAAAATTATTAAATTAATAATAGAATTGTTTTAATTTATAATTATTGTACACTGGCGATAAAAAAAAACGAGTTTTAAGCGAGAAATTCACATAATTTTCGTTAGTGTGTGTCAGGCTGTCTTTCTTGTGTGGGGGTAAGAAGGTGGGTAGGTAGGAGGTGTTGGAACCAGTTTCAGTCATAGCAAATTTGTAGAACCATCCTCTTGTGACATAAAATAATAATAACAAAATTCCAAATAGGGTAGGGGGCGGTCAAACCCCGCGTGGGGTAAAGGTCCGCATCAGCTGTTTGAACTTATCAACCTAAATTTAACGAAAACTAAAAATTGCGAGACCTTACCCCCACCCACCTTACACGTTATTCCAAATATTAGTAACTCCACCCTGTTCTTCTAATTGAATATGTACCTGTTAAACCTGTTTTCCCAAATTCTGATCTGTTAAAATTCTGTTATATTGTGATGACCGTCTTAATAAGCCTGTTTTACACAGCTACAAAAGAAGTGGTTTCTATTTTGACTGCTATTTCACATAGAAATTAAAACCTGCAAAATTGGTGGATGCGCCGGGATAATAGTACTGCAACCAACAATACAGCTGCTGTTAGAAAATGTTACAATTAGTGCTTTTTAAAATTAATGAATTAATTATATCATGTAGAACTAAAAGGGTATAGAGAATTTGATAGCTGTTGATGGATAATCGCAGAATTGCGTCTTTGATTTTATTAAAAATATAAAAAATAATCAAAATGTATTGATGTTAAAATGGATTTTTTATCGTATTTCAATCATCCTTTTATTGGTTTTCATTTTAATTAGCTGAAAGTATATTTTTTTCTATTGTTTCAACGTTTATTTGCAGCTGTTTGGTTTCTAATACACAAGTCCAAAATTCATAGAAGATGCCTCATATTTATCTCACCTTTCCTCCCTCTTCTTGTCATGTTAAGATCATGTGAACTTTCCAGCTGTACTCAAATAGCGTGCTTTCAACATACATTCTGACGTGTGTATATAGGTGCAGCAATATATAGCAATAGCAGCATCCAGCCGAGTAGTATTAATCTATTACAAATTACGTCATTACAGGCAGTGATCAGGAAGTTATATAGTATATGAGAGTGAGAACCGAGCCGCCGCCCCTCACACACTATATCCTAGTGTTGTTTTGTGTATCGGAGCCAGCTACTCTCTAGGTCGGCTCTCGGTCCTCTCCAATATAATACCATCTGGTTGTGTTCCCATTGAGTCACCTACGTGTTTCATTTCAGGATTAGTCTGTGACGATAGACGATCATTCATATAAGATGGCTTTATGCTCCGTCACCTTAAATAATATTTTACTCATACATAGTGAAGTTATTTTTGTAAGATAGATAATCAATAACAATATTGTCGACATCTTTTAATCGAAAATATCTCAATTGTAATTATTTTCAACCAAAAAAAAAATGAGCAACTATAAAAGAGAATGAGGGATTTTAACTAAGCGACACGCAAACTGTTTGAAATATACGCAGCACGCGACTTTGAGGGTCTTTCAAGTGGAGATTTGTAATTTATTAAATAGTCTTAGGTCTTAGGTGTTGGCTTTCAATTAAAAAAAAAAACACGATGATTGGTAAGCTATTATTAACCAGTTTGTAGATAAATAAAAGTACGTGCTTTCTAGTTTATTAGGGTGGCTTTTCAATGTTTATTTTAAAATGTTTTTAAAATTTTAATAAATTTCAACCCTTCATCAATAACAAGTAGAAGAGTGATCAAGAGTACTATAGCCATGAGAAATCTAAATATAAAAAAAAGTAGTAAGCACAATGTTTTTATATTACATTGTTGATGTTATATCGACAATAAAACTCGACGTGTATCAATTTTATTTTTCTATCGTAAAAATAGTGGTGGAATATCATTTTTTTTTTTCAATTAATTTCTCCAACGTGAACGTCAGCATCAGGTGAGAGATAGAGTGTGTAGTAGATATACAGATAGAAAGTAGGTACTGAGATTTTTGTGATTTTTACCAAACTCAATTACGTTGCTAGTTTTTCCATCCCTAAGGCACCCTCGTGTTTTCATAAGGTGTGTGTATCTAAAGCTTGGGTGGTGGTAGTCGGCGGTTAGAATATACAGAAATTTTTTCCTCTTCCTATATATACGTCTATACGTATTTTGATTGCTTCCAGCTTTTTTTCTATATCTTTAAACATTGTTAATTATTGCAAAATTGATAGGTTTTCTGTTTGGAAAATTGTAAATTTAAATATTAATGCAGTGTAGTATAATGTAACATTTGGTCGATTTTTATATAAAACCCATCAGTGGAGGATTTGTCATCTAATTGAAAAACATGGACTAAAGCCCTAGGCTTTATTAATCGTGCATCACAAACTGGAAATATTTAAATCCTTTTATATGTATGTACTATCACTATTATTATTATTATTATCATATAAAATTCACATTTAGCAAATTCTTTGATTGTATACTACAAAATGATAAAATTACCACACATATTGTCATATTGGCAATATGATGGTGTGAGAGATATTGACATGTATAACAGTCCATGGGTCAGCTTGGAAGACACGTTCTAGGGATTATATAGGACAACAAAACGCCCTATATGCCCATTCCAATAGCAGTCCCGCGTGTCAACATTCGCTTCGGTGTCACGCTCTCAATGCCCATGTTTATACATCGACAATCAATTCTTCCATCTATATGTATATTCAACATACATTGTAGGTACTTGATATAGTTGTAAATACACTTCACTAAAGCATATGCCACCAGAATAATTGTTGATCTACCCCCTATACATAAAATGGACTTGCACCCTTCGTGTGTTTTCATAATTATTGATATGATAATGAGGTAAGTACGTTTATTAAATGGATTAGATCAGTGATTATGGTTTTTGTTAATTTTTTTTTTCAGATTGTCGACTAATGGAGATATTCATGTGAAAATCTCTCTTGTTAATTAGACTGGTCGTTTATTTCATTCTCAACACGTTTCGTGTGTATAGGAGCATCAGTATACTTTATCACTTTGTTCAATTCGTGTGACAAGAGCACTCAACATTTAAATAATGACGTTCAAGGGTGTCACATCCAACGAGCTAATGGAAGATGCGACTGTCATGAGGTCTGAGTAAAGTACTTTGACACACACACACACACACACTCACATACACATCCACATTCACGAATACACACACCACCATTGTCTGCGGTTGAGGATTACTTAATGCTACACCATGTCTCTCACACCTTAAAGATATACCTGGTGACAAATGAACACCTAGCTTTTCAATGGGTGGAAAACATAGAAGACATTTTCGAGTATTATATAGGCAAAGTATATTATCATCTTTATAAATTATGACGACACTTTTACGGGGATTATTTAGTGAATTTCTTCTAAATATAAATAATTTTGGTATTACAAGAAACAAAAAAAATGACTGATTATTTGTGTTGTACCATTCAACTTTCACAAATATACCGAAAACCTCGAAATTCAGGACGGTAAACGAGAAAATCCTTGAGTAAACTTTGGTCGTACACAACCCTTTCGCCGCAGCAATGTTTGGGATTAATAACTTATTGCAAGGATTTAAAGTTAGATGCTTTCACTTACTGTTGCAATACCAACCCCTAAATTATTCGTATAGAAAATTCAATATTCTACCAACAAGTATATTGTAAATATTTATTGATATTTTTTTGCTATATATATATAATATTTTCATGTATATAATATACTTGTGTAAACTTGTGTAGGAAATGATACGTAAAAGGAATATTTAGCTAAAGCACATTTCAAGCTTCAGTTGATGCGAGAAGCTATGTGACTGTAAGTGACGTTCACCTACCCTAAACTGTGATTGGTTTACGTAAGGGTAGTGACACGCCTTCTAGAGAGCAACCCCGCCAAGTCGTTACGCCCACCTGCGTCTTCCCACACTTTACAATTACAGGTCACTAACTACTACACCACCGATTTACTGTTTATTACAACAGAAACTCAACCAATTGTATAAGGCGATATTTGTTTAAATTTCCACCAATATCCCAATTAATATCAATTAATTACAAGCATCCTCTAAATCAATTAACAAAAGAATTTGGGAATTTTTGGAAATGAATTGATAGATGGTCATTTATTGTCAGCTGAACGTTCCACGGCTTTCTTAATATTCGGGGGGGGGGATAATGTGTGAAAGGGGTTGGTACGGTAAGAGAGGGGATGACATTATAGCAAGTAGGGGTGTGACAAAATGGCCTGCAGACCGAAGACCGGCGGCTCATGATCAGTCGGATAGTCGCGTTTCCTCCTCAACCACACTGTCTACGTGGTCATATTTACCAGTGCGATATTATAGTACCGCCAAATACATATTCAAAATAATAATTTATTACGCCATAAAAAAAAATTAACAAAAAATTCCTTGTGATCATCTAATTTGCGGTTAATTCACCCTTTGATAAGTCGTCAAAATTGATTCTTCCATTTGGGGGAAGGTTCGGTCTGGACAGGGCCGAAGGATGGGGACAGGTAAGAATATTTGAAAATTTTATCGCATTATAATAAGATCTCATTTGTTGTGAATTTTCTTAAATAGATTTTCAATAGAATGCAAAACTTCAAAGGTATCTTGACAGTGGACTGTAATCTCTATTGTCCAAGCATGATTCTATAACAGTGTGTTGGAGTTGCTATAGCGACTTAGCATTAGAATGTATCTATTGAAGATTATGTTGCATATACAGAGATAGATCCCATTATGATGGGAAAGAGGGCTTCTTAATGTTATCTTTTACATATAGAAATATCATACAGCATTCGAAATCAAATAACATCTAAACTGCTTTTGTGGCAAATCATTTACTTTTATGAAAGCAGCCCCAAAAAATGGTTTTATTTATCCCGGATATTGCCAAAAAAGAAATTTCGATGTTTATTAAAAACAAACAAGAAAAATTATAGCTACATTTTATCCAAAAATTTATGAATTTACGCCTAACTTATTGCAAAATTGAATTCTTGTACCACCCCAAAAAAAAATCTTTAATGGAAACTTTAATAATTATAAATGAACAATTTTTATTATAATTTATTGATTGTCCTATTGAAAGCTTCATTAGATTAATTATTTAAGCTGCCAGGGACGCATCCAGAGATGGATGAATCCAGCGCCGTAGTCAGGCTAAAGTACCAAGGTGGGCAAATGAAAATTTTGGGGGGACACGGGAATACAATTTCTTTTTCGAAACACACTTAGAAGTTCAAAAAAATCACCTTTATAAATTGTGTGACCAATGACAGCGAGTGTGATTACTGATTAATAGCTTATTTGATACTTTCAGGGGAGCAAAACATAGCTATAGGGGTGGCAATGCCCCCCATTTGCCCCCCCCCCATTGACTACGGGCCTGGATGAATTCATGGGTTACATACAATCTATAAGCCTCCATTCACAATAATAATGATAATAATAATAATAAAAAATGAAAAGTAATTTTGTCTCTTTTTCATTTATTAAAAGGACAATTTACAAGATTTTAATTGTGGATTTCGCATACCAAAGAATAATCAAAAGAGCTGCCTGGTGTTAAATCTTCAAGAACCGAAATATTTTTTGTTATTTTCAAAAGATCATCATTTAGAAAGTCCTCTTATCGAAAAAAAATTAGGATTTATTACAACATTATTATTACAACAAAGTTATTAAAAACAAAATGGCTTAAAATTTAGCTTAAAGATTAACTTTAAGTAACTTGTGTTCATGTTTTATTGACGAAACTGACGATTTAAGACAAACTTTTCTTAGAACTAAGTCGGAAAATTGAAATTTAGAACCAAAATTGGTTTAAAGAAATTTTAAAATATTAACAATAATAGAAGAATTCACCTCAATAACGAACTAAAATTGATTAAATTCACCCCTTTTAACGATTTGATATATGAATTTACAAAGAGTTAATGATTTATGCAGATCATGTCTGAAATCTATAATTTGGTAAAAGTTAATAAGGACTCGTAGCAAAAATTGATGAAAAGTGTCGAAATCACATTCTTTTTACAACTAATTAATAAAATTCGTCGAAAGTGGAGAGTTCAACTAAATCTTTCAGCAAGAAACGAAAAAAGCATGTAACATAGTCGCTGCCAATTATGATGCCTTTCAAGCTAATTTTCTTCGTAATTTTTCTAAAATCTAAGAAAAACATGTCAACTTTAAGAAATTCCTATAAGGGTGCTTTTGCTTGTTTATTTAGCGAGCTCACAATGCAGCATCCTCTTTCTTTCAAGATGGGGGAAACTTGGCTTACACAACTCAAGTGTTGTCACCTTTTTCATGCACCTAACTGTATAGTGGCGATCAAAAACAAGACCACCACTTGTGTGACTGTGTAAAACAGGCTTAGACTCCAACACCTCCTGCCTACCCACATTCTTACCCTCACTAGAGAAACAACCTGACTCACACTAGGGAAAATATGGGAAAAATCTCTCTCAAGACTCGGTCTCTTTTTTTTAATCGCCACTGTACAATAATGGAAATTTTTGTCTTGAAAAATGTAATTTCTTAAATCAACATTGATTTTCTCTACATATTAAGTACTCTAGTTAATTGTGTTGCTAAAAGAAAATTTCTATCTATTTTCATTAATAACAATAGCATTAAACTAATTAGGAAATGTTTCAGGAGACAGACTCCTCGATATTCCTTGTAAAGTGTGCGGTGATCGCAGTTCAGGCAAACATTACGGCATTTACAGTTGTGATGGTGAGTAAAACTTGGTTTATTCATCTAAATAATTCAAATTTCTTAAAAAAAATGTAATTATTTTGAAATAATTAAAGGTTGTTCGGGTTTCTTCAAACGCAGCATCCATCGCAATCGTGTCTATACGTGCAAAGCAACTGGTGAAATGAAGGGCCGTTGTCCTGTTGATAAGACACACAGGAATCAGTGTAGGGCTTGTCGGCTATCGAAATGTTTTCAAGCTAGCATGAATAAAGACGGTATGTAAAATTAGCAATTCTACTGTAGTTTAAACTGAAACAGGATTTACAGCCGAAACTGAAAGCAAAATCGAAATTTCGGCCTCGATCTTAGTTTCGGACGAAATCTCGGATTCGAAAACGAAACTTATTCAGACCAGAAAATTTATATACTGAAATATAGTGTTTTAAATGTGGCAGAAAAACCTCTCTTGTGCGGACACCTGCGAGGAAACTCCATTGGGGAACTTTTTAAAATTTATCAATTTTCAAAAATCGCTTACTTTTTAAGATATTCTGAAATTTAAACGTGCGTTGGATAGAGAATTTCAAGGTGCACGCCCTGAAGCTTTCCATTGAAGGAAAATGTGATAAAATTTGGAATGGTAGAGAAAACTGTTGGACCCTGTTTATTTCGTACATTTTTCTTCATATAACTGGTTAAGAAATGGCCAATATTAATGATTTTTAATATCCATTAATTAAAAGAGCTTTCCAGATCTTCAAGAATTTTTCCCGATTCGTTTTTTAGTTTTTGCATAACTGGAGCAAATTTAAAAAAAATTGACCGGTTATCCTGTGCATAATTTTAAAGATAAAAAAAATCATACTCTTGTTTCTAGAAAGAGAATGTAAAGGGATAATACATGAAGCTCGCTTAAAAAAATATTTGAAAATTAGAGATTTTAACGGACTTCTTGAACATCCATGAAATACGAAAAAAACTTTTTATCCCAATTTTCACAGGGAAAAAATATTATCTTTAGATACTTCTTTTACGAATATATTTTTTTTTAATAGATAAAAAGAACAAATGAACTTCACGTTTCCCTCACATGGATAAGCTTTCGAATAAGCAATCGTCCGCTTATCCATCTTTAAAACAAGTACATACAGCATAAGCCAACCCGTTTTTTATTAGAATTGATGAGAACTAACAAGCTGATCGAGAAATTTCTTGAACATTTGGAAAAGCCCTTTAAATTTGTTTTATATAATAAGCTTTTCATTAAAAATTAATCAAGATAAGGCGAACTGTGGGGAAAATTGTAAAAAACAACATGCTCCGAGACAATTGACTGTAATTCAGAATTTTCCCAAAATTTTCCAAAACAGAATCGTCCTTCCCCTGGACCTTGAAACGCTCTTTCGATAATGCTATTGCGCGTTTCTACATCGTAGAAAAGAAACAAAAAATCGTGTATCAAACTTTCTAAAAGGAAGTGGGCCTCGTTTTATTGTCTGAAAAAGTGACAATTTTCAATCATCGATATCTCGGTTATTTTTTGAGATATTCAAACACTGTGGCCAGCGTTGAATTGGGCATTTCACCGTGCAAACGATAAACTTTTCCATTTTGAAAAATTTTCAATAAATTTTAAAGTGCAGAGGAAAATGTCGGAGCATGTCAAAAAAATTCAATACAACGTATTATCTACAATTCTAAAGATAAAAAATTGTACAGCAGCTTATTTGAAAGCTTATTCATGTGCAAAAAGGGCATATAGAGCCCCAAAAATCAAATTATTGAAAATCAAAAAAGTTATTGAACAAAAATTAAAAAAAAAAATTTCCAACTTTGTCATTTTCTCTCAGTAACTTTTTGAATTTTCAAAAATTGGATTTTCGGGGCTCCATATGCCCTTCGTACATGAATAAGCTTTCCAATAAGCTGCTGTACGATCTTTTAGATCTAAAATTAAAAGATAATGCGTTGTATTGAATTTTTTTGACATGCCACTTCAAATGCAATATTTTCAGAAATGAAAAAAAATTTGAAATTTGAAGCCTGTCGCCTAATGCAGTTGACTTTTGTCTATTTATTCATGCAAATTTTATTAAATTATTTTCACTCTACAAGAAGTTATGTGACCCAACTTAACACTAGTTTTTAGGACAAAAATCATGCCCTATTTCCGGATATTTGAAGAATAAAATTTGCAATCGATTGAGGTATTTTGGAGGTCCATAACTCTACCCGTTTACAAATGACACAACCCCCCGAGTCGAAATTTTGGCCCTCTTTTCAACCCCCAAAACCCACTTTTCAAGACGTAGTAGGTTGAAAGGAGGATCATTGAACAATGAATTTTTGGTCCTACTTTGAGCCTAAATGTGGCATTTATCGGACGAAAAACGATGTTTAGGCCGAAATGAGGACCAATTTGACAACCTTATAATTTATGGAGTTGTAAAATGAATGTAAATACATTTTATGAGTCATAAAATCTATTTGGTCTTATTCACTTGCATCTTCTCTCTTTGTCTCATACACTCTTGCCTATCTCCCTCTGTATTTCTCTCATACACTCTTATCTCTCTCTCTCTCTCATTTGTTCATACACTTTTACCTCTTTCTCAAGACAGAACCATTTTTGTCTAGAGATCTACGTGACAGTAATTGTAAATCAATTTTTATTATTAAAGGAGAACGGTGTTATAACATCGTCCTTTTATATAGTATTATGAACCTACAAGATTTTATGTAGGACGAAATGAGGAGTACAGAATTCTTTTTAGGACGAGATGAGGTTCACGAATTATTCTTCATTTAGGGTGAAACGAGGACCATAAATAACGTTTAGGTTGAGACGAGGTCCATTTTACTCCATTTAGGATCAAAAGAGGACCAAATATCAATTTTTGAGGATCAGAAGAGGGCTAAAATTTCGACTCGGGGGCCAAGAGTTCGCTTATAGAATCTCCATCATGTAATTGTAGGATTTCGAAATCAAGCTCGCGAATCCCCTTAAATTATGGTTAGATCAATATATTTATTTATTGTCACCTGGATATGTATCCAATGTGTACATTTTTTTTTTCTATCGTTATTGAAAGGTATATAGATGTGTCAGTATTATATTGTCGATGTTGTATAGTAAAGGAATTGACAAGTGGTTGAATTACAGATCATCGCTGCAGGGTATTAATTACATTATTCCGTCGAACAAAGGATTCGATTTATTCCATTGCTGTGTTTGATACACAACAACATATAGGTTCAACCCCCTATGTGACCATTCGATTATTGAATGTTTTCCTATCATAAAATACTTGGATTGGTTGTACGTTTTATCAGATTATAATTTGTTTTTTATCCTCCCTTACTCCCTAATTCCTTTAAGTAGGAGGTATGTACCTACACTTATATCAATCATTGACAGGTGATTTCAACATATGAAAAATCGTCCATTTATTCGTTTTGTTTTTGTTTTTGTGAATGGTCGGAGTCTCGTCGACACACACACACACAACTTTGATAAGTTGAATTTTTGCTTTTGGCACTTTTGTTCTTGTTCCGTTGTTACAATAAGCGATAGTGGAACATGCCACGAGTTGAGAGGGCGGATGTTCTTTACAAGTTTTGGCGTTGTTCAGCCGCAAACATGACACCACCATCCTTTCTCATCCCTATGCTTTATCGCCCGCCCTTAAACAAGTTTCTCAACACTTCCCATGAAAACTTGTAAACTTGACGCCTTTATACAAAATTAAATACTATCCAACTATTTGGAGGGAATTTTTGGATAGAAGAAAAAAATACCTATAGATGTATATTTGAAAATATCGAATGAATATGTGTATCGTGTGAAGAACAACAGTGGAATGATGATGAAAAAGAGTAAGGATGAGGGTTGGTGTGAATGACAAGAGGGGGTGAAATGTGGATCGCTTTCACGCGGATTTGCACTCTCCATCCTATAGCCACTGATCCTTGCTAGGTTTGAACGCCTGTTAATGGGGATTGGCGGCTCCGTAAATAGAGCGGCATTGAGCCTTCTTACCAGATAGACTCATCCTCTAAAATATCTGATCGAGATGTTGTATAGGTAAACGTGACGCGTTCTCGTATTGCTTGGCTAACTTGGTATTATTACAATATTGATGATGGCTTTATAAAGGGTGCGTTTCTATACAGGGTGAGCCAAGAGTATGGCACTCTAAAAGTATAAGAAATTCTACTAGATGAAACTCTATGAAATTTGGTATGTAACCGTTTTGGCACTTGAACTACCTTTAGAAAATATTCTCGTTGTTCTAGCTACCCCCCTTATATGGGGTAGTGCACCCTACTCTCTTATTTTAAATGGAATGGTATGTTTTTTATTACATTTTTGAATTCTTTGATGAAATAGAAGGGCACTTTCATAACATGACTCGTGGTCCAGCGCTGAAAGTTTTTCAGAGATATTTCAGCTTTTAGTGCAATTTTAAAATTTGCAGTGTTTAATTGAAAAATTCATATTTTTGAAGATATACCATTTGAAATGTTGAAATTTCGAATTTAAGTAGGAAAAATATTGCACTTTTAACCAATTTAAATAGAATTGAATTATCTTTCAGAGTTTATCTACAGGGTGTTTGCTTTCAGTATGGCGAGTTCTAAGAAACTCCTATTATTTGACGAGCGAATCGAAAAATATTTTGAGGATTTGTAGAAAAGTCCCTAGGGAACATTTTAGCAAAATTAGAACCGCGTAGCTCATTTCAAAGTTGGTCAAAAATCGCTCGTTTCTGACGACTTAGCGATTTTCAAAAACGAACAAAACACGCAGAACGATTAAAAATGACTCAGAGACCTTCCCAACATTGATTTTTTCGGTTTCTTTCCATTTTATTCTGTAACAGGTGTAAATATTTCGTATTTTCTCTTTAATACAATGAAGAAAAACGAAAAAAATCAATGTTGGGAAGGTCTCTGAGTCATTTTTAGTCGTTCTGCGTGTTTAGCTCATTTTTGAAAATTGCGATATTGTCCAAAACGATCGTTTTTTGACCAACTTTGAAATGAGTTACGAGGTTCTAATTTTGCTAAAATGTTCCCTAGGGACTCTTCTACAAATCCTCAAAATATTTTTCGAATCGCTCGTCGACTAATAGGAGTTTCTTAGAGCTCTCCATACTGGGAGCAAACACCCTGTATAATAAATTTTTCTTTCAGGAAATTTTTAAACGATTATATCTTGCTTATTTTAAATAGAACACCATATTTTTCTTTACATGGCTAGATAGAGAAAAAAATTCCCCATCGAACTGTATTAGCATTTCCTATACCTATCTTTGATGGTTTTTCAGTTATCCAAAATTTTCAATTTCGTCCAATTTTCTTTCCTGGAATAAAATGTAAAACATAGAAGGCTTAGCAAAACAACCTCCAATTCAATTGTTACAATTAAGATGAAATTAATTAATTAAATTTGGACTATCTCAATGAAATTAAATGGAAGAAATTGATAAAATATTAAATTAATTTTTATTGCATTTACTTTTTGTGCAGGTAGAATGTCCTAAAATTGTAGAAAAATACAGGTAAAATATTCAATATTAACGTCATTTGTGATATTTTGTTTTTTTGCTAAGCCTTATATGCATTTCATTGCAATTGGATTAGTTTGTCATAGGCGACTGGACTTATTACGAAATTGAAAATTTGGAATAACTGAAAAATTATCAAAGATAGGTATAGGGAATGTTAATACAGTTCGATGCAGAATTTTTTTTCTCTATCCACCCATATAAAGAAAAATATGGGGTTTCATTTAAAATAAGCAAGTTATTATAGTTTGAAAATTGCCTGAAACCAAAATTCATTTCAGCTAAACGCTGAAAGATAATTAGATGCTCTACAGTTTGATAGAAAGTACGTTATTTGTACTATTAGAATTCTAAATTTTAACATTTTTACTGCAATAGTTTCTATGTTGTGATTTTTTTATTTAAGCACTGCAAAATTAAAAATTTCATGAAAAGTTAAAATATCTGAAAAACTTTCAGCGCTAGACCATTGGTTATGTTATCATGTTATCAAAGTGCCCTTCGATTTCATCAAAGAATTCAAAAATCTAATAAAAAATATACCATTCCATTTAAAATAAGATAGTAGGGTGCACTACCCCATATAACGGGGGTTGCTAGAACAACGAAAATGTTTTCCAAAGGTAGTTCAAGTGCCATAACGGCCATATAGCAAATTTCATAAAGTTCCATCAAGTAGAAGTTCTTATACTTTTAGGGTGCCATCCTCTTGGCTCACCCTATACAGGGTGTCCCATAAGCCATGCATTTCCTGCTAAAGGGCAGATAGGGGATGAAATTCTATGGTAAAAAGTCCTGTAGAAATTTTTCATCTGACGTACAGGTAATTAGCTATTAATTAAATCAAGTAGCCAATCAGGTGCTCTCTTATTTCCTACGTCCTACCGTCAAGACTCTTTCCTTCTCTCTTTTTATCGCTTATATCGAACAACTGATTGGTTATATGATTTAATTAATAACTAATTATGTGTGCGTCAGATAAAAAAATGATCCTGGAATTTTTACCTTAGAATTTCATCCCTTATCTGCTCCTTATCAGGAAATGCGCGACTTACAGGACATCCTGTATACCTATATTTACGCCAAAAGGATTTCCATTCAAAAATGTAACCGCATAAAATTTCTTACTTTCCATTGATACTCGTTACTTTTTTTCCATTCTAATGAAAAATATCGATACAATCGTGTTACCTTCTATTGTCGTTGTTTTTTTTAATTACCAATGTATCTGTTATATTTACAACAACAGCTTGAAATCGTGCATATAACCAATTTACAATAGTCTGAGAAGCACCCTCGTCTCTCTCTCTTTTTTTTCTCTCGTTCCCTGTATATCTTTGTATGTGTCTATGTCTGTCTGTTCATTCGCCAAAATCACCTACGTGTTGTGCGGGTGGGATTTCTAAGGGGTGAGAGAGCATCCCTGCTGGCCGTATAGCTGGAGGCAGCAGGAGCTTGTGAACTTGCAGCTGTGCGCATCAGCCCCGCTCATTAATGATGATGTGCTACCATCATCGGCCTCAAGACTACTTCACTTCTCGCTACACACCGTTACTGTAGTCGACACAAGGCCAGTGGGTGAAAAAAAAAACCTGAAACGGGATAATAAAGGATCCGATAAATCTTCTTTCTTTTGAGGAAAATTGCCTTACACAAAAACATCACCACAGATATTAAATCAATTTAACACAACAAATTACAACGATTTTTTCTTCTTCTCCTTGATTTCTACTTTGAATAGCAAAATTATCAGAAAATAAATTTGCGAGATAATTCAAACTAAAAAAAAAATAAAAATAGCAATAAGTAAGTAGGTAAGCTTTCGGGTTTTCATGCGAATAGTGGTAGCTTTGAATGGTCATAGACAACTTTGAAAATGCTATTTTCTTTTTTTTTGTGAAGATACAACGGATGTATTTAAACGGGGCACGCAAACCTATTGAAAACCTTTCTACCGGCATATAAATCATGGGAATGTTTAATAGGATTTCTAAGCTTACCAATGTTCATTTCTTGAGAATTCGCACCGTTTCCATCATGTTGAATTTTATTTTATACGTAATTAGATGCGATTGCTACAAAAATATATAATTTTATAAACATACATAGGTACAGTGGCGATTAAAAAAAAGAGACCATCTCTTGTGCGGCTGTGTAAAACAGGCTTTTGAAGGCGGTCATCACAATGTAACACAATCTTAACAGGTCAGAATTTGGGTAGAAAGATATTTAATCAGAAGAAGGGGGGTGGAGTTACTGATGCCATTTTGGGTATTTACCTGAAACAATCTGACTCAAAATAACGAAAATATGTGAAATTCTTGCTCAAAACTCGGGCTCTTTTTAACTTCCCGCTAAGAAAATTGAAAATTCGGTTTGTATATCTATTTAATAGTTTTCCATAGTTCACAGGAATTTGAGACTGTTAAGGCTTCCTTTCCTTTATTTTTCATTACCTCTATCCTTCTTCCCTTCCAGATGGAGAAAGCTCAGTCCACACAACTAAAAGAAGGGTATTTTTTTATTCAAGATTCGTCACATGTTCAGTAGGTACCTACACTCGAATGTATGTACAGACAAAAAAAAATGGCTTTTGTTTGAAATTTTTGTACTGGTTGTTATTTATTCTACGTAGTAGTGAACGTGTAAAGGTGTTTGAAAATGAATTATTCGGTGTGTTGGCTGTTAGCCTCAAGCAGCTATTCCAGCGTAATCCCAGTACGGATTAGAACCGCCATTAATCACACTAGATAACGCTTAGAACATTGAGCCGAAAGGTGAATAATTCCACAATTCAATCTATTGAACACTTTTCGGCCTTTCAAAAAACCGCTTTCAAACCAATTTAATAATCTTTTGATCTTTGCATTATTCAATGCGTGAAAAAGGAGACATGATGATATCTATTACCATATTGATGCATCAATATTATTTATTAATATGAAATATTTTTTCAAAAACAATGTATGTACCTACCTATATGGAAATTTGTATGGTCGGTTGGAGCTCTTATTTTAGGTAAAATGTAAAGCAATGGGTCTCTTGTCATATATTTACCTACCTATATAGATGGAATGTATCATGTGAACTCGACATGTTCGATGTTGGGCATAGCTAAGCCACGGTAATCCTATCATCCGATAGTGTCATGTCATTCTGTCAGGCCAGTTGAGCGAGGGTCAAATGGACCCACCACCATCACCGCACACGCGCAGGTTCTCCACACCACAGGATCACAATCCTGCAGTTTCCTGGGTGTGGTAAATGTTATTATCCTTTCATGACTATTTACTTCGATTTGTCAACGGGTCTTGTTTCTATATCTAGTGGAAAAAAACAAACAAACAAACAATTTTCATAAAAGATTAATATTTAAAAATCTAAAAATAACAATTATACGTGTATTAGTTTATCCTCGATGTCTTTGTCAATATTTTTTATTTATTAATTTGCTATTTTGATCGGAGAGATGTGCCGTGAGCCCGTCACATGTCTATACAATGGCTCAGTTCCCACACTATACTATCATACTGATGGCCTATTTTATTCGTAACCGCTGATCTTTTGCTCCCTTTTAAAATTGCTGAATCAATAGATTAAATTGCGAACGAATTGAATCCTGTTTGAATCGGAGCAGTGAGCGCGAAAAGTGATTAAGATTTTAAAGAATCTCTTTTACCAAAGCCCGTATCATTTGAACACTCAAAGTTAAACAGTATTTTTTTTCCAACATTTTTTTAAACGATCTAAAGGGATTTATTCTTTTATTAGATCAAGCTTTTATACTTATCAAGTCTCAAACAATCGTGTTGTCGTTTTAATTCATCTACTTTTATCTTACTGTATTCTATTCAAATCACTGTTTTAAAAGAATTAAGTTAAAATCCCTCACTCTTTTCAGCTGTACAACATGAACGAGGACCACGCAAACCAAAAATCCAACAATCCTCAAATCCCGTACAAGTCCAAACATCTTCAATTGGACATAATTTACAACATTTACCACACAATGGTACTAATAATGATAATAAATTAACACCATGTTCAGTATCATTACATTTTCCACCGAATCTATTTGGACCACCACGACCATTGAAAGCTTTAACTTTACCACCAGCCACTGTCCCTAGTCCTACAACGCATATTGATGCAATACCACCACCGTCAATATTCCATCCACCAGCATTACCACCACCACCACCGGGACTTTTACACATATTGATGTCAGCTGAAAAATGTCAGGTTTGTATATATTTAAATGTTAATTAAACACCCCTATTTAATTTTGTTATTGTTATTGTAAAGGAGTTAGTATGGGGGACGAAATTATCACAAATTGAATCACCATCGTCTAGTGAAAGTACAACGGGACTTTTATCGAGTCCTGGATTGTCTGTAGTACCGCAACCACCACCACCGATGGCGTCTCTACCTTTAACACCAACATGGGAGATGTTACAAGTAATCAATTTAATTAATTAAAATTAATTTTTATTTGTTAAAGTGATTATAGCAAGCACGTGTTGGGCACGTGTATGTCGTGTATAACTCGAATACCAACCCCTTAATAGTAGGTGTGGTATATTTCGTTGACTTGTTGGCATTCGTGGTTGACTTTTCTGTAATAGTCACCGGTTGGTGTATTCATTCTATACTTATACTATATATATATAAATATCCACCCCCTTGTTCAAATATATAGACGAGTACGCCTACAATAACTTTGTGTATTATTTTATATCAAATTTTATAGGAGACAGCAGCACGTTTATTATTTATGGCTGTTAGATGGGTGCGTTGTTTAGCACCATTTCAAACATTGAGTAAACACGATCAAATCTTATTATTACAAGAATCATGGAAGGAATTATTCTTATTACATTTAGCCCAATGGTCTGTACCATGGGACTTATCAACATTATTAGGATGTCAACAAGCTAGAGAACGATTACCAGCTGATATTCATACAGCTATTGAAATTAAAACAATACAAGAGATTATGTGCCGTTTCCGTCAAATTTCACCAGATGGCAGTGAATGTGGCTGTATGAAAGCTATAATTTTATTCAAGCCAGGTAAAATTATCTCATCTCAGTGACTTAGCTAGGAATTTTGGACCTTTATGTAGAACTTAATGGTAGTTTTCGATAAAAAAGAGTGGAGAATGCGTCTTTGTGAAACGGTGGGTGTATGTTGGAGCCAGTGGGGATAGTTGGGCGACTGCCCAGGGCGCCATAAGAGCTCATTCTTGAAAAGGCGCTAGATTCACTAATGCCGGCCCTGGTTGGAACATTAGTAATCAATTTTCATAAAGAGGCGTTTCTATTTAAATATCGAAAACTATTTTTTAACTTCCCGCTAAGAAAATTGGAAATTTTCAAAATTTCGCGAAGTTATTGGTTTTACCCCTATTTTCGAAAATTGAATTTTCAGCAGATCTCGACGTTTTGGGGCCCTAGGAAGCTATTTTGACTATTTTTGCGAGGGTGTCTGTATGGCTGTATGTGTGTGTGAGAGAGAGAGATGGAGAGTATGTAAGCAGCTCATAAGTTGAGTCATAACTTTTCAACGATTTAACGGATTGAAACGCCCTTAGCAAAATTCGAAAGGGTTCCACCAAACTTAGATTTCGTGCAAATTTGAACCGATTTGGCCTGAAAGATTTTGAGATATTCCAAAAAAACTGAAAAATTTCTTTTGTTAAAATTATGTTTATTCAAAATAACTATTGAGCTGCTGTACCGATCGATTCTATAATCTAATCAGCTCTTAACCTTAATTAATGACGTCGAATGCCGTTTGAACGATTAAAATCGGTTGATTCGTTCACGAGTTCTCGTTGTCGAAAAATATCGAAAAAAGTGTTTTTCCAACATAACCTCAAAATTACTCAACCAATCAAATTAATACTCCTTACAATAATTTTGGAACTTCAATAACTGTGTCGAATACCGCAAAGCTCGTCAAAATCCGTTGATTTCTTCGCGAGATATCTATGTCGAAAAATATCGAAAAAAGTGTTTTTTCAACATAACCTCAAAATTACTCAACCAATCAAATTTATACTTCTTACAAAAATTTTGGAGCTTCAAAAACTGTGTCGAATACCGCAAAGTTCGTCAAAATCCGTTGATTTGTTCGCGAGATATCGTTGTCGAAAAATTTCGAAAAAAGTGTTATTTCAACATAACCTCAAAATTCCTTAATCAATCAAATTTGTACTCCTCACAATAATTTTCGAGCTTTAAAAACTTAGCGGGAAGTTTCAGGAATGGCCTGCAGGGTCGATTGCATTCCAGATTCGGTAAGACGTCCCGAATTGCCGGCCAACCCGCCTCAGTGAATAGGTGGGCACTTTGTTGGAGATGTGTCGAGTTGGTGGTTGAAGCTGGACTGAAACCGATAACCGATCAACACGTCCACACGATGAAATTTTGATTCGGTTCTGTTCGGCTGTCTTTGTTCTGGACCGACTTCGATCGGTTTGGGTTCGGCATCATTCGGATTTGCAGATCGGCTCAAGCCGAATGATGCCGATCGGCATAATGTCAACGCGCCTTAATGCTCTAAAATTATTGTGAGTGGTACAAATTTGGGTGGTTAGGAAATTTTAAAGTTATGTTGTAAAAACATATTTTTCGAAATATATATCCATAACGATATCTCGCGAACAAATCTACGGATTTTGACGAACTTTGCGGTATTTGTCACAGTTTTTGAAGTAAAGAGTATAAATTTGATTGCTCAAGTAATTTTGTGGTTATGTTGAAAAAACACTTTTTTCGATATTTTTCGACAACGATAACTCGTGAACAAATAAACGGATTTAGACGACCTTTGCGGCACTCGACGCAGTTTTTAAAGCTCGAAAATTATTGTGAGGGTACAAATTTGATTGGGTACAAATTTGATTGAGTAATTTTGAGGTTATGTTGAAAAAACTTGTTTTTCGAAATTTATTGACAACGATATCTCGCGAACAAATAAGCGGATTTTGACGAGCTTTGCGGTATTCGACGCAGTTATTAAAGCTCCAAAATTATTGTAATGAGTATAAATTTGATTGGTTGAGTAATTTTGAGATTATGTTGAAAAAACACTTTTTTCGATATTTTGCGACAACGATAACTCGTGAACGAATCAACCGATTTTGATCGTTCAAACGGCATTCGACGTCATTAGTTAAGGTTAGGAGCTGATTAAATTATGGAATTGATCGGTACAGCAGCTCAATAGTTATGTTGAAAAAAAAATGATTTTAACAAAAAAAGCTTTTCAGTTTTTTTTAGAATTTCTCAAAATTTATCGGGCCGAATCGGTTCAAATTTGCATGAAATCTAAGTTTGGTGGAACTCTTTCGAATGCTGTGAAGAGCGTTTCAATCCGTCACGCCGTTCAAAAGTTATAAGCTGCTTACATGCTCTTCTCATACACACACACACATACAGACACCCTCGCAAAAATAGTCAAAATAGCTTCCTAGGGCCCCAAAACGCCGAGATCTGCTGAAAATTCAATTTTCGAAAATAGGGGTAAAACCAATAACTTCCCGAAATTTTGAAAATTTCCAATTTTCTTAGCGAGAAGTTAAGAATAACTGTTGGAAGGGTCTTCGAGTCATTTTTACTCGTTTTACGTGGGTACTTGATTCGTTTTTGAAAAATTCGACTTCTCTAAATGAGTTACCAGGTTCTAATTTTGTTAAAATGTTCCTTAGACTATTTTATAAATTCTCAAAATATTATTCTAGTTAGGTACTCTATTATTTTGCTGAAAAGAACCAAATAGTATACTCCTATACCAGGACATTCTGTATATGTTATACAGGGTGTCCCGTAAGGCGCGCATTTTCTACTAAGGGACAGATAAGGGATGGCATTCTAAGGTGAAATGTCCTGTACCATTTTTTTCATTTGACGTACAGGTAATTAGTAATAAATTAAATGAAGTAGCCAATCAGGTGCTCTCTTTGACTCATTCCTTCTCTCTTTTTATCGTTATATCGAGCACCAGATTGGTTACATGATTTATTTAATAATTAATTTCCTATGCGTCAGGTGAAAAGTCCTGTCCTTTTTTTCATCTAGAATTCCATCCCCTATCTGTCCCTTAGTAGGAAATGCGCGACTTACGGGACACCCTGTATAGTTATACACACATCCCAATATTCAAAAATCAAATACTCATGAGCCCCTAAAAATGGATTTTTAGTCATTGTCTAATGTTGCTTATCGCTAGCTACGCCACTGACTCATCGACAATTACAGATCTAGTATATATATGGATAGCGCGCTTTTCCTAGTTTCGGGTATAGCGCCTATAGTATGCCAAATATTGAAGGTTTTATGTAAATCGATAAAAATAACATTGATACCATTAAACCATTGATACTTTTAATCGCAATTTCTTCAACAAACAAAAGTGTTCTTTTTTGCTTGGGGTAAAGCGTTACTGTCAATTCTAGAATCCATATCAAAATACCCCAAATAGTGATGTAAGTATGTGCTTTTTAGGCTCATGCTCAGCAGTAATGGTAGAAATTTTGGTTGCCTTACTATTTCGAGATAAAGCGCTATCCATAGATATACTAGATCTATATGTTGACAATTAATAATTCAAACTTTTGTAATTAAATCTATGTAGAAACTGCAGGATTGTGTGATGTTCAACCAGTAGAGATGTTACAAGATCAAGCACAATGCATCTTGGGTGATTATGTTCGTACAAGATATCCCCGACAACCGACAAGATTTGGACGATTATTATTACTCGTACCTAGTTTACGAGCGATACGTTCATTAACCGTTGAATTATTATTTTTCAAAGAGACCATCGGTGAAATTCCAATTACACAACTATTAGGCGATATGTATTATATGGAAAAGGGTGTTAATAATGGACCATAAGTGTAATTTCAATTCATTTTTTAACATTTATAATTTTCGATTGTATGTACAGATGTTGAGTGAATAATAATATAGAGATTTCAGCCTTATGGAAGATTTGTAAACAAAAAATTTGCTAGGGAGATGCTGCCATCTATTTGTTAAGAGTCATACTTAACGCTTATGATGATGGTTCTTGTCTAACATTGTATTCTTGTCGCCCGGAGTAGATACTTTGATAGTGTCGTCATCTGGTGTTAGGAATACTTACAATGCTTGGGTGTACTTCGATAGTGGTGCTGCCTGGTGTTGGGAGTACTTTTTTTTCGATTACACAAAAAGCATAGACCTGAAATCTCTATGTTAATATTCACTTAACGGTACAGATTTAGATTATTTCTGTGATAAGACTGTTATCAACGTATACACAATTTGTTTTTTTTTTTTCGTGTTCATGCTCTCTATCAATATTCCAGTGTTGCCCAAAATAATTTAAGATCCTGTTGCAAAAGATTACGAATCGAACTTTCAATGTTTTTAAGACGATGAACGGTTTGTAATTTTGTAAAAGGATCTAATCAATCATTTCAAATATAAAAAAAATCTACAAAGTGATTTATCTATTCGAATCGTTGTCTAGTCATCGATTATTTATTATTAAATCTCTGAAATATACTCATCTAATGTTATTTTTGTTTAATTTCATAAAATACCCTATAACACGGTAATAAAGTAAAATAGAAACGATTATTATAATCATAGCAACGATTGTGTCTAACTGTTCATTAAGCTTAACTGAAGTTGGTGAAATCTGAAATCGACCCTTAAGACATGTTCATTTAACTATTACGATCAAAAAAACATGTACAATTTGAGGAAATAAATTCTAGTTGTATTCTGGAAGAAATTCATCAGAACACTATTTGTCAGAATACGGTAACAACATGGTAATAAAGTAAATGATTATGCATTAATTAGGGTCGATTTCACCAATGTCTGTTAAATTTTAACGAACAAATAAGTGATATAGGAACGATTATTATAATCATAGCAACGATTGTATCTAATTGTTCATTAAGCTTAACTGAAGTTGGTGAAATCGACCCTTAAGACAAAAAACATGTACAATTTGAGGAAATAAATTTTAGTTGTATTCTGGAAGAAATTCATCACTATTTGTCAGAATACGGTCCTCAATCAAGTGCATAAACAAAAGTAACTAACTGTCAATACAGGGTGAAATTGAATTGCCTTTAAATGCGCAAACTTCACTATACTTATGGGGATTTAGAGTACATAGTCAGTTTCGTAAAGAAGTAAACGAGTTTCCAATTCGTGTGAGTCAGGCTTTTTCTCTTGTGAGGAGGGATAAGAAGGTGGGTGAGTTAAAAAAGTGTCCACCATACTAATATTTGTATATTTAAGTAAACATACAAAATGGCACCAACAGTCTCTCCCTCTTCTTCTAAATGAAAAGCTTTCTTGCTAAATCCTGACTCGTGAAAATCCTCTCTTACACAGTCCCACAAAAAGTGGTCACTTTCTTGTGAAACTGGTGATACTTTTGATTTCACAAAAGGAAATTTTTGTACGGCTGTGTAAAATAAACTTGAGGGCGATTGTCACAATGTACAGTCAAGTGCGGAAAAATGTTAACGGTGAAGATTGTATGGTGTAAACCAGACTTTTGTATGGTGTAAACCAGGCTTTCATTTGAAGAGAACAAACATAATACTATTGGGTATCGAGAGAAAGAAGGGGACGATTTATTGATGTACCTGAATAAAGAAAACACCACACCTTCTATAGTGGATCAGGTAATTTGTCAGCCTCTACTTATTTATGGTTCAACTTCAACAGCTACTATTCGGCAAACCAGGTAAAGCAACAAAACAGGTTCGGTTCATCCCCAATACCAACAATGGTGGAAGAACGGTTCAATCTATGTAAAACAAGGGAAAATTCCCACCAAGAGTCGTTAAAATTTTAACACACTTGACTGTACTAGAATCTTAACAGGTGAGAATTTGAAAAGAAAGATATCCAATCAAAAGGTTGAGGTAGGGTTACTTGGTGCAATTATGGGTATTTACCTGAAAAGAAAAAGTTTTAACACTACCTACCCGCTCACCTTCTTACCATCAAAAGAGATGGAGCCTGACCTACACGAACCAAATAATTTTTGTTCAAGAGTCGGTCACTTTTTTGCGAAATCCATGGTACAACAATCATATTTTAAAGGGTCAAAAAATATTGGCTATAAAATTGCAACAATTTTTTGATGGTCGATGCGTAATTAAATATTAACCTACCGGAATGGTATTGTTGAAAATAGATAAGGATAAGGGTGTTAATGTTAGCACATCTCGGATTTCCACGTGATTAAGTTACACAAGTCTTACTTATTTCATATAAACACAACACGTTTTTTATCGATATAACGTTTCAAGATACTAAATGTTAGCAAAATGTCGATCCTCTAACATACTCATTATATACAAATCGACTCAGATTTTCAGGTCCTACACGTGGTTTGAAGATTATCAGTGATTTTGATTACACCCTGTATAATGAGTTTAATTTGAATTGAGGTAAGTTTACGAAGATGATTGTCATAATATTAAGTTCTATTTCGTTTCAATATCTCGATTATTGATCAATAAATCACCGATTTGTATGCCTTTTTTCAACAATTTTGATGAGATTTTAATGAAAACGCAAGAAGCCGGTGATGTATGCGGACGTGAACGTGTAATGTTTTCACATTACACTTTGTTACAAGTTCATTAGTTATTTTCGGTCGACTTTTTAAATTCTCATTAACTCTGCTTGTTGGAAAGTTGATAACATTAGGATTGAGTAATTGTTTCTTGGATGAATTTCCTAATTCATTTTCATTTTGTTGTAATTTTCTTTTTGTAACATTTTTCAACCACTGACCAAGAATACAACGCTTCATTTTGTTGATTTTTACACGTTTTGTATTCTTCAAGTAATTGTTTCACGTTTTTGTTGTTTCAACTCAATTATGTATTTTTTGGTGTTTCTCACGTTTCTCTAATAGGACTGTTGAACTTAAACCATATATTCAGATCGATAACCATTAAAACACAGGATAGATTTGGTGGTGGTGGTGGATTCTTTCGTTTAATTTCATCACAACATTGGCTTGATTTCTTCTTCTTCTTCATCATCTTCATTAATTTTGAAAATATTCAAATTGATAACATTACAATAAGCCTTGTCCTGTTCTAATAACTTACAAGTTTCATTTGTATTCAACAATGATGAAGTTTCAATAGAATCACTTTCAATACTATTCATATCATCATCAGTTAGATTCGGTTCATAACTAATTAATTCTTCTTTAAATTTAACTTTAGGTGTCCGAATCATTGTTGAATTATTGTTTAATAAATCTAAATTAGCTTGTTGAACTTTTTCGGTAATATTGTATGGCGATGACGCTGGTTGTAAGACTGCAAATAAATTTTTTCGATAAAATCTTGCAGTTTCATTTCTGTTATCATTCAATATGGGATCCATTCAGGATTTTTAAATTATTTATTCATTATAATTGGTTGTTTTTTCAAGTATTTTTGAAGAAATTGGGTCACTATTTCTCCAACTACGGCTCTGTCTATACAAACTAACAAATAGATGTCGTCACGTATCAAACTTACATATGGTTACCAAGGGAACCAACTATTCACAATGGTAACTAATAATCTTATGCTATGTTGCCAAAATAATTGTTTGTACAAATTTATCGTGACGTTTTCTGAATTTTTATCAAATATTTCGATTAAGATTTATCTTATTCTATTACAAAAATTTATGGTTTATTTTTTATGTACATTTTAAAAATATACAGGTTTGTTCTTGTATTTTAATAGATGAATATTGGCAACATGCAGTAACTGCACGTTTCAATTTTGCATTAACCAACACACCAAATTGTATCCTTTGATCAAGTGTGTTGTTTCCAGTGCAATGTTATCAAATCTAGGGAATTTTCTCTAGATTTAGGGAATTTTTACTTGTTCAGGGGAAAAGAGAAATTTTAACAGTTTCTTCTTGAATCTAGGGAAATTTAGGAAAATCTGAAAAAAATTCTGGTAGCTAAGTTTGTGTTCTTGATCAATAATTTATTTCATAAATATTAAAAATTCGTAAGCAAAGACGTTTAGCAAGATGAGTTCGTCACCTAGCCAATTTTTTTATACAATTTTTCCTATTTTGCACACCTTAAACCTATATTTAAAGAAAAAAATCAATTCATGAAATTTAGGGAATTTTGTAGTGGTTGGTATGATTAAAATGACAACTAGAAATTCAATTCATATTTCAATTGATCTTTTGTTCTCCCTGTCACTTGATTTTCTATATATATTTTTTTATAAACATCATAAATTATTGCAAGTAAAACACAATAAATAAAAAAAACATTAACAACAATTTAAATTGAAAATTGTTCAAAATTCTTGTTTGACAACTACTGTCATATGAATTTAAGTGACATGTGTGCACCTACCAACTTCGAAAAAATAAATTATCCTAGATATTTCCACAATCAAAGTAAAGCAATATTTAGGGAAAACTAGGGAATTTTTTTGTTCAAAATGTAGGGAGAAATGTTCTAAAAGACCTGGCAACGCTGTTCCAGTGGATTGTTAAAAGGGTGACCCGGCAATTTGACCGATAAGTCTTATCAAAATTTTCAAGTATTTTATGAAATAAATCATCAAAAATCAATTAAATCTACACCCATTTTTTGGTAAATTATTCAATTTGGTGGCTATAGTACGATATAAGACACCCTACAATAACGAACTTTTTTCACTTTTTTCAACGTATACTGCTAGAATATGACCTAAAAGAAGCCTTAAAGTGAGGATCGTTACAAAATTATTGCAAATAAATAAAATATGGGGCTCCAATTTGGTTATTTATTTAAACATTCTCTTGTTTTAATTTAGAAAACATGAACAATAATCCATTTTTTATTAAGATAAGAATCGATTGATAATCAAACAACTCACTCTGTCCAATTGTCTACAGTAAAAATATAAGTGGCGTTAAAATTACTGTTACTATCTTCGATTTCAATATGTCCGGATGGTACAGCTAATAATGAACAATCTTGTGAGGAAATCTAATCGTCTAAAGAATGATTTGAAAGTATCATTATGGAAATATTTAGTTTCTTTTTTAAATAAATCATGATTTTCTGGTAAAGGAAGATAGCCTTTTTGTATTCTAGCCATAATTTGTTTCCCATTAGATTCGTACTAATTGTAGCAAAGTATTGATTTTTCGGATCCCATAAAACACCCTATAATTATATATAAATAAAATCCTATTGTAATAATAATAATAATAATAATAAAGAGGTACGATAATTGTACTTGAACAAAGCCTTTATGGTCGCGTGGAATATGTTCATAATAACGACCTTTAACTACATCCCATAGGATTGTTGTGTTGTCTATCGAGCCAGTCAAGATTTTCATCCCGTTAGGTGACCAATATAAATCATAAACATCTTCTTTATGACCACGTAGTATCTACAAATAATATCAAATGATGAATTTTTCGTTATTTGTTCAAAAAAAAAAGTTTTACTTTATGAATAATCCAGGTTTCTTTATCACCACTATCATTTTCTAATAATGGTATATTATCAGTTTTTACTTCCATATAATTATGTTGGTATTATCATCATCAGCAGAGGCTAAAAATTCACCATTTGGTGACCATCGGACCACAATTTACAGCGACACGTTGGTATCGTGTTAGTTCAACTAAGGCATGGATTTTTACACCACACAAATTCAACTGCCATATCTTGAATATTTGTATTTAAATAATAATAAAATAAATAAGAAAAATAAATTATAATTTACCACAACATAATGATCAGCACCGGCTGTGGCTAACCTATAAAAATTCTCATTATACGGTTGTATAACTACACTCAGTACAGGTTCTTTATTGTGCCATGATATTTCACGAATTGAACACTTCATTTTAATTTATTTGTTTTAAATTAATTGATAAATAACATTCAAGATTTGTTCAAAATAATATTAAAGTATAGAATGCTAATTAATAAACAAAAACAAAACCTACAATAAGTTGGCGCTAGATATTGACACCAAGTCTTACCACATTTACCGACAAAAATCACTAGATTCAATTAAGCGTTGTCATATTGTTGGAACGAAATTATCAGATTTGATTTTTAAAATATCAATTTTTTAATGTGATAACAAAAATATTGCTGTTATTTTTTGATATGTTAAAATTTAATGTAATTATGGGACAATTACACGATTACACCGAATTATAACTGATGTGAAAACCAGAGGTGGCATGTAGTTACTTACATTGGCAACACTGCTAAATATTGTATTGTTGGTGGTATATCTCCGGCAAATTCAAAATTTGTAAGCTTCAAGCATACATATCATATACATATACAGGGCCCATATTATGAAAACTCACTACGAAATTCGATGCGAAATCAATCCCTACTTCCATACGACCATGCTTTCGCATCGAAACAGCAGGGGGTAATGATATCCCGCAGAGACGATCGGTAATAATCGTTCCCGTTTCCATTTGGACGAAAATTTGAGCAAATGCGGATTTTTGAGCAAATGATAGTTGATTTGTATAAATAGCGCTAAAATATAACATTCAAACATACTTCAGTTTCATTCAAATAGTTTACTTCAGTGCTGTTCCGTAATTATTTTTATTTTGATGGTGATTATGTTTTGATTTCGTTTTGTTTTTTTGGATTTACGTAATTAGTGATTATTCCGTAAAATTTTTTTGTAGAAAAAATTGTATTTGGGATTGTTCATTGACTATTGACTTTTACTTTTTTATTATTTAAAATTAATTTAAGGTAAAACACTACTAAAACTAAAAATAATCCTATAATTAAAAAAAATATACATAGGTTCATATTTCAGATGCTGCATTTATAAATAAAAAAAGGCTTCGAGAGAGTTTCTAAGAATTTAGCAGAAATTGCATATGAATTTTTAATAAATAGTTATAAAAATTGTAACTCAACAATCCGGATCATAAGTTCAATATAAATCCGGATTATAAAGTACACTATTAAAATAAATAATTCATTGTTCATTTCTTCTCTCATTTGGAACTTTAATTTTATGTCGATAATTATAAATATAAAACTAACTTTTAGAATCTTGCTAGACATATATACTTATTACATATGTAAATTTTTCAGTTACAGCTTTTAACCGCAAAATTAATAAAAAAAGCAACAATCGACTGTACCAAATGTTATTTTTGTTCATAACCAATTTAATTTTTAATTATTAGAAAATATGACAATAAAGTACCTACAATAGATGAAATTGTTTATCACGAACTTTTTTTTAAATCACATAATTTTCTTGTCTTCAGTCTTGCGCATTTGAAATTTTGTATATTTACAATTCGAGCTTAGTCCATTAGAGCTTCTCGCAAGACTCTTCGAGCTGGGTGGAGCTTAAATAACTCTACTGTCGACTATATTCGTGGAAATTTGAGATATTGCTAGTGAATTTCGAAGAAATGCAACACATTTAAACAACTGGCGGCTATGTTTGAAAAATGTGTAAATATTATATAGTTTGACAATATTTTTAATATTTTCCAAATTCTCAATTATTTGAATAAATTTCTAGCACTATTTTGCCTTTAACTAGGACAATCAATGAAAATAGAGACTCTAATATAAGAAATTTTCGAAAATTTATTTATTTCTGAAAAACCTACTGATAGTGAAATTATTCAGTTATAATCAATTATAAACGTGCCCTTTACAATCAAAAATTACTTTTTATCTCATTAAGTAAAATTTTCGAAAAATATTACTAACTTAGGGCGTGTTTACTTTGGCGCTTTAAGCGCTTAAAGCGTTCCACGCTTATAACGCTTATTTTAGCCGTTTACTTTGGGTTTTTGGCGCTTATGCGTCTGTTGACAGATACGACAGGAACCGTTTACTTTGAAGCTTGAGCGAATGTAAGCGTAGGAGCTCTGTACATAAAAATCAGCTGATTTATACAAAGTGGACGATGGACGATGAGATCGAATAATTTTTCTATTACTATCTGGAATTACAATCTTACTACACCTTTTCCAAGTGTAGCTCAGATATTTTCAGTCGTATTTCAGATTAGTGAATTATTATATTTATTTCATTATTATATTCAAATGAGGTACTGAAGATGGTTGGATTCAACCAAAGCTTATATACCGAAAATAGTAAATTATTACTGCAATTTTAATAACAACATTATTTTATTACCTATATCTGTTATTTATTGTATATGGTCTAAATTGAATTGAAATTAGGTATATATGTAAATAACAAATTATTATTTTGTGAAATTTCTTTTATTTTATTGAATTGCATTTTACTAATCTGAAATACAAATGACGATTTCTGAAATTAATTTGTTCCCTATTACTTTATTAACTACAGTTGGTAAAGGTGTAGAATTATTTGATGAAAGTGAAAATGCAAAAGCAAAAAATATATAGAGGAGTGTCTAATAGTCTAATGTTTTTAATTAATAGGTAAAACAAGGGCTACAACTACCCAGGCTTCCACCAATTTTTCAAATTTAACACAATCGCGCGCCACGCTTATTTTGCTTCTACTCGATGGAAGAAGCGTTGTGAGCGTTGGTAATGACGTCACGCTGCCAATATGATGATGTCATGACAGTGCTGATGAGCGCTTACAGCACCAAAGTAAACAGCACTTTAAGCGCTTAAAGCGCCAAAGTAAACACGGCCTTAATGATTAATTTCATAATATACAATTAAAAAAGGAAATAAATACAAATTTATTATCATGTGGAAGAAGATAGCATGATCGAAAGCCCCAGTTCGAATTTTTTTTCGACCCCGAGCTCTTTCTTCGAGAATTACGATGGAATTTTTCCCTTCTTGCCTAGTAACTTCGAGGAAGGGTGGTCCTTTTGAGAGTTAATTACGCTCCAACAATAGCTCAGCGGGAGGTTCACTTCGACTACACGCTTCAATTTTCCTTCGAATCGAACGTACATAACCTATATTTCGACAAAATTGACGTTATTTCGCTGCGAGTGAGCATTCATAATCTGGGCCCAGGCTGGCCCAAGGGTCACAATTTTGAGAAAAGAGCTATAAATACGCATAACGACTCAAAGATCCTCCCAACAAGAGTTTCATACGAATCGTCTACTTTTTGAGCAACAGGGCGATAGAAGCAGACACGAACAAATTATATAACTGATTTTGAAGGTTTTAAATATTAATGAAAGCTCATATAATACAGCAGAAATTTAAATTTTCAATAATTAAGAGTTACGTCTTCTATACATATCCGACAAATGAAACTAAAAACATAAAAATTATTAATGTTTCAATTGAATATATTGATCAAATTGATCCGTATTGAAGAAAATATTCTTTAATAGAGTAATCATCTTTAACTTTTGCTTCAGCCTTCTTTTAAATTCAATAGAAAACTAAGTTTCATAGATTAAGCTTATTGTTATTCAATTTGAATTCTCTTTTGAATAGTAAATAGATGAAGAAAATATCAAACAATCATTCTGTCTTAGAAGAAGCTCCTTAGTAACATATCAATTACAAAATTTCAACCACTTTCTTAAAATCTTACAGTTATCTATCCATAAATATATGTAGAAATCTAAAACAATAACTATAATTTTTATGAAATAGATTAAATACTAAACCAAATTAAATAATAAACCAGAAATGAAAATGTGTGGGTTTTTAGGGGGTGGAAATCACATCATTTTAATCAACAAAATCCCAATCTATTCCTGTTTTTAATCAGAGCATACAATGACAATTCTAGTTACTTCCAGTAGATTTACTGATTTAATTATGTATTAACCGAAAATAAACCCATTATTGATAAGAATAGGTATGTTAAGGGATTAGTATACGACCTAGATTAAATAATAAAAAGCGCACCCGCCAACAATCCAACCACGCAAAAATCAATACACCCACATGTTATATAAATGTCAACAACATATTTGACCTATTCGTTCGAGAAAATAAACCCTAAACTTAAGGAAAAAAAAAACAATAAAAATAAAAAAGATATAGTTAATTATGAAATTAACATCAAAACGATATGGTTTTGTGTTATCAATACAAACGGTATTATTATTTATAGATTTTATAATAAATACAATTGCAATATCGCTCAGACATTATAAAGGAATATCATTGATTCTATTCATGTAAGTATATAAATGATTATTATTATTAATCAATTGCAGTAATTTTCAAATGATGATTATTGGTAGAATTCAAAGTATCTGTCTGATATTATCGTTAAGTATATTGTTATTAACAATATTTTCAACTTATGCATTTCAAGTAAGTTTTATGTATTATTGTAAATTTTCTTATTGAATCATCTATAACTATTGTTTATAGGCGGGTTTATTAGATTTACTCTTTGAAAAATTCCAATTCAGCTTATTAATCTTTGTAACTTATTTTATTTTAACTGTGATATTTCAAATATGGTTTTTGATTGATCAATGGAATAGTGTTTTAGATCATGAATGGTCAATACCTCTATATAGTTTATATATTTTACAAAGAATATGTAAGTATACATACTTTTTTTTTTAATTTTTATTAAATCAGTAGACAATAATGATAATTTTTCAGTAACTCCTATCTATTATTATTATAATAAAAGAGCATACTTACGAATAAGTGATCCTAGATTCTATGAGGAAGCCTGGGATGGATCGAATTTAGAGAATACAAACTGAAAAATGTACAAAAAAAAGATATCTTCGTTTATTATTATGTATTATAATTATTGATTCTTCATTCTTATTATTGTTATTATTAATATTATTTTAATTGTTTGAAATTTAATTAATTATTAATAAATTCATTCTTTTGTAAATCTGTTAATGTATAACCGATATTATTTGATGTATCTGAGATGAGTCGTTTTATTAATGTTGTAAAAAATTCAACATATATCGGTTTTTCACTATAACGATCATATTGATCTAATGAATCTTGTAATTTTAATGTTAAACTATCATAATTCTTCTTAACAAGATCTAATATCTGTTGTTCAGATGGTGTTGATAGATTTGATGATATTAACCATTGTTCAATTTTCGGTGAGAAATGCTTAATTATTGCACGTACATTTATCAAACTATTATTTAATTTTAAAGCATCCTCTTTATATTCACCATCAATAGTAGAATAACGTAAACCTAAAAATGATTTTTAATTAATAATCAATCGAAATTGCAAAAAAAAAATATAATTAATTTGATACCCATTGAATAGATATTATCAAAGATTTGATGCATACGTATTAATTCATAATATAATTCATCATAACTACCAGGTGTTGGTAAGAATGTATCACCATATGTTATAAAGAAATTAAAAATATTTATAATTTTCATTGATAATGATATAATATTCATTTTTTTTGTTAAATAATTCTCATGTTGTAATATAAAACGTAATACAAGTAATAATGATGTCCATAAATTCTTCCATGAATAATTCAAACGTATCCTACAACGTTTCTGATAACATAAAATACGTTGTAATACACTTAAACATAAAACGTATAATTCAATTGGAAATTTCTTCATCAGATGACTTAAATAGAACTCAACCAATAAATCTAAACATAAATAAAAAAAGAGATAAATACACGCTTCTTTTTATTGTTAATCTTTTACCTAATAACGAACAGACAAGCGGTTGAGAAGATGTTGTTTGATCCATTGACACTTTACGGTGTCTCATTTGAACTTTATGAAGATGGACTTTGAATGCTAGACCAACATCGTGCATCAATGAATTCGCATATTGGTCCTCAGTTATACAACAGAGTATCAAAAAACATAATTTAACTGTATTGAAATCAGTTTCATTTTTCGTGTCTTGCATTACAATAGAACTAGAAAATTAGATATTAATTTTTTAAGAAATATTTTCAAAAAATTTCCTAATTACCAATACTGAAAGAATATGACTAGAAGATTGGATGGTTGTGATATAATTGGATTTGATGCTACTGTTTCAGTCGGATTATTTAATGTGTTCATTGTATTAATTGGTGATGGTGGTGAACTATTATTACTACTATTATCAATTTGTGTATGTGCTAGTGTTGTTATAAAATTACGATTTAAATGAATTGCCTCATAGAATGCTAATAAAAATGCATTATTTGCACGTATCTGTTGATTACGTACATTAGTACCATCTTCTGATATAAATATATTACCAACAATATTTGTTAATGAACTCAACCATGAAACATGTTGATTCTCATTTAATTCACGTGTGAATTGATTACAAAAATCACATAATGATGATGTTATCACTTGTCCATAACCATTCAATGCTAATTCATCATCTAATATTGATAATTTTACAATATATGGATTTGTTGCATCATATTTACGATAATTAACAAGTAATGTTGTTAATAATACAACATCATAACCATGTTTTTGACGTGTTTGTATTTCACATAATAATTTCAATAAACTATCAAATAAACCAGTATTCAATACATGTTCAACTAATGTATTCTGATTAATATTTTCAGTTTTTGTTGTCAAAATAATTAATAATTTTAATGATAAACATTTCAAAATATCAGAATAATCACCTTCAAGGAATCTTTGACATGTTGCTAATATTGTACGTATTTTCTCTTCAGAATTCTCAAAATTCAATAGAAAAATATCTGATTCAATTTCATTTGATTTTCTAAAGATTGCATTAATTATCGTACATAATGTTTGTAATGCATATACAACACGTATCTTATTCTCATCATTTAATGTTTCAATACAATTTGTTATTAGTAGATTTATATTTGATTTGGCTATAAATAATTGTTCAGATGACATCTTTTGTATTTCATTATAAATATGTATAGTTTTCGGTTTTAATAAAAAGAATTCATCCCAAAATAATTGACCTGTATTTGGTAGATTATCACCTTTGAAAAGGGTTTCATAGATTTGGACAATTTTCTCTTTAAATTGCCGTTTTGGTCCTGATACCGTCACCTTCTTCGTTGACATAGCTCCTAAAAATACCGATAAAAAAATTAAATAATTTTTACATAATATGCTGAAATTAATGCAAATTTTATAAAAAACTTACCACATCAATTCTAATCAAGTATATACCGGCACTTTAAATAGATTAATAATAATTATTAATAATTTTCTTGATGAGTTTGATGACACAAAAAATTGTAAATAGAAATAAATGACAATGAAATTGATGTTGCCAACTGTATTTCACTAAATTACCATTTTTTTTTTTTATAAATTATTAACTCTGATTTAAAAACTAACAGAAAAAATGGAAATAATCAAGATTATTAATAAATTTATGAATAGTCTACCGAGTGTGATTAAATTGATTACAATTTTAAATAAATTCTTCTAATTAATCTGTGAATTTGCCGAAAAATTACAAGAGATGGCATTGTTGTCGTTTTTAAGACAAAAATAACAAGTTTTAAGATTACTCAGGATCGTTAAATTCAACACTATATTGTGATTTTCGATGAAGTCATAAAATATGAATAACTTTCTTATGTAATATTAATTTAAATTTCTACATTTAAAATATTTTTTCCCCAAATTAAAGAATCATATTAAAAAAAAAAAACAGACGAGAGAATCAAATTACCCATCCTTTAACACCAATCTGAATGCTTTTCGATCAAAGTGGTCACGAATTAAGAACGTAAACCCTAGCTTAATAGTGATTTAAAGGAGATTAAAATCTTATTTTTTTAATAACAAACAACAGTACTTCACCTCACTATTGGCCATGTTTTGGTTACGTAGCGTCGTAGCTTTGTTCATATTACAGTATACTTTGAAATACCCTTGTACATTCTGTATTAATTAAATAATTATCAATAATTAATTAATAAGCTAGTTTAAGCAAAGATTAACGCTTTCCGTCCATCAACTGGAAGTTAAACTAATCAAATCTAGAGAATTGTAAAAACAAATAATTTGTTTATTATCATTTATTTATTCCATTTCTACATCTGGCTCATTATCATTATCTTCATTATCATCATCACCATCATCGTCTTCTTTATCGATCTTTTCGAAGCCTTCACCCTTAATCCAGACAGCTTTTAAATACAATTTAAACGTAGCTAATTTGTGACCTAATAATTCTAAAATTTTCGCTTGTTCCGGTTTTAATACATCACCTTTCTTACAGACAACATAATCTTTAATTAACGTAACAATACCTGAAATTAATTGAACATTAAAGAAAATGTTTGATATTACAATGAAGAATGGATGTGTTAATTAACCTCGTTCTAATTTTGTTGGTAATCCTAATTGTCTTAAATATGGTTCAATTGCATGTGAGAATTGTTTTAAAGGTCCCTCATGTAATTTAATTGTTTTATTAACTGTATATCCAGATCTAGCAAAATCTTCACATGCGTAATTATCAAACCATTCCAAGACTTCATTTTTTGGACAATCGGTGAATAGTAGAGCACATTGGCCTTTTAAACATTCCGAAATCTATTTAAAATTTCAAAAATAAAAACCGAATTAAAACCTATTGTAATTGTTAACAATCATAAAAATTACATGATGTAGATCCTCTTCAACTTCATCTTCTTTCGATCTACCTAAACCTATAGCGATCACTTTATTTTTACCAAAGAAAAATCGACTAGATTCCCATTCTTGTCGCACCTCCTTCATTTTCTCATTTCGCATATTTTTATATGTGAAAACATAAATACTGTTGTATTGTTCAGCACATTTTCGGACATCATCAACAATTGTCTGTTTAAGTGCTAGGCCCTTTTTATTTGTCTTTGTTAAAGAAACTATTGAAATAAAAACAACAAAAATTAGGTTATGTTTTGTTTATCAATTAATAAATTGGTTTTAAATTGAGTATAAATTTGTTGGAATACTTACTTTTCTTATCACGCTTCGATTTTGGCATTATTTACAAATTTATAAACTACAGAAAATGATCAATTTCAATTAAAAATTACAGTATTTGTGAGAGACACACGTGTTAACTTGTAAAAGAATGGGGGAGTTTTTGAATTTACCACGTATAAACAGTGTAGCCAACTTACTACTTGTACTTGTCTATATAGCCAACTGGTAAGATTTACATGTATAGGAATGCCGACTCAATTGTATTTATAATAATAATTATAATAATTACAACAATATAATGATATATTATGATATGAGAAACAACAACTTACGTTTTCTTTTAGAGTTCTGTTTGGTCTGAAATCTGAAATAATTGTAATTATTTAGATTCACATTATACGGTTATTAGAGCTAGCATTCCAGAATTTAGTATCAATGTTGCCAACATAAAGAAACAATTGACATATCAACAAAGTTTGGTTAATTGGTCGTTTATCAATTGAAAAATTAAATAACGAGAAAAAAAAATTATATTATATTTATTATCGTTTTTGCAATATAATCGTTGATAATTTGTGATATTTCCTATAATAAATAAATATTGGAGATTTTTTTTTTGAAAATAGGTACTAATCGAAATCTAAAATAATGGCAACAGATTCTGAGTTAGAAAATTGGATTGAAACAGCGAAACAGTGTAAATATTTAACTGAGAATGATTTAAAAAAGCTATGTAGTATTGTATGTGATATTCTTTTGGAAGAATCGAATGTACAACCTGTATCAACTCCAGTTACAGTCTGTGGTGACATTCATGGCCAAGTATTTCCAAACCATGTTTAAAAAAAAAAAAAAAAATATTAAAATATTTTATTTATTTTTATAGTTTTACGATTTAGAAGAATTGTTTCGACAAGGTGGGCAAGTGCCAGATACCAATTATGTATTTTTAGGTGATTTTGTCGATCGTGGTTATTATAGTTTGGAAACATTCACAAGATTATTAACATTAAAAGCTGCATACCCAGATAAGATTACATTGTTACGTGGTAATCATGAGAGTCGACAAATTACACAAGTTTATGGTTTCTATGATGAATGCTTAACGAAATATGGTAATGTTAATGCATGGAAATATTGTTGTTCAGTGTTTGATCTATTAACAGTAGCTGCTGTAAGCTTTATTTACAATTTGTAATAATTCTAATTTAAAATTTAACGATTTTTTTCCAGTTAATTGATGAGAAAGTTCTATGTGTTCATGGTGGCTTAAGTCCCGATATTAAAACCGTTGATCAAATTCGTATCTTGGAACGTAATCAAGAGATACCCCATAAGGGGGCATTTTGTGATCTTGTATGGTCAGATCCGGAAGATGTAGACACGTGGTATTTTTTTTTTAAATTTTATTTACCTTCAATATCGATTGATTGTTAATAGGGCGACAAGTCCACGTGGAGCTGGTTATTTATTTGGGGCTAAAGTTACACATGATTTTATGCAAATCAATGCCTTATCTTTATTATGTCGTGCCCATCAATTAGTCCATGAAGGTTATAAATATATGTTTGATGATAAATTAGTAACTGTATGGTCAGCTCCAAATTATTGTTATCGTTGTGGCAATATTGCAAGTATTTTAGAATTTCAGTCGATTGATAAAGTTGAAGCGAAATTATTTAAAGCTGTACCGGATTCTGAACGGATTATTCCAAAAAGAAATGTAACCCCATATTTCTTATAATTAATCAAATAAATAATATTCATAAATTTAAATTTACCACATTTTCTCTACCAACTTTTCTAAATATAAAAACAAATTCCCCTAACTGGTTCTTTTTTAGCTGTCAATTGGCGTTGTACATTTCACAGTTTTTGACTGTGTATAAGAATTTTAATTTATTTTGACCCATCAATTGAAATTTAATAAGAAAATATGGTTCAAAAGAAAGTAAGTTCGATCTTTAATCTTTATATGTGAATATTTTTCAACAATATTTTATATTTTTTGTCGAAAAGCCATTTCTAACCTCAAAACTATTTCATGTTGTTTTTATATTTGTATCAATTTTTATTATAATTGTAGCCTAAGAAGAAGACAGGCAAGAAAGTAGCTGCTGCTCCATTAGCCGTCAAGAAAGTTGAACAAAAAAAAGAGGTTAATCCACTCTTTGAGAAACGTCCACGTAATTTCGGTATTGGACAAGATATCCAACCACCGCGTGATTTATCACGTTTTGTAAGATGGCCAAAATACATCCGTATCCAACGGCAAAAGGCCGTTTTACAAAAACGTTTAAAAGTACCACCACCAGTCAATCAATTCACTCAAACCCTTGATAAACAAACAGGTAAATTTATTTTTCGCCAATACAATAATAATATTGATTAATAAATGTTTGTTATAGCAACACAATTATTCAAAGTATTGGAAAAATACAGGCCTGAAACTGCACTTCAAAAGAAGAATCGTTTGAAGGCTGCTGCTGAAAGTAAAGTTGCTAAAAAAGAGGAAGCACCACCAAAACGACCAAACACTCTCCGTGCTGGTACCAATACAGTTACAAAATTAATTGAACAAAAAAAAGCTCAATTAGTTGTAATTGCCCATGATGTGGATCCAATTGAATTGGTACTCTTCCTACCGGCTCTATGCAGGAAAATGGGTGTACCTTATTGTATCATTAAAGGTAAAGCACGATTGGGTTTATTGGTTAGACGAAAGACTTGTTCTGCTATTGCTTTGACTAAGGTAATAAATTTTTTTTTTAAATTCAAATTTATATTTGGAATAATTAATTTTTCTGTCTCAATTTATAGATTGAATCAGCTGATAGAGCCAATTTAACGAAAATTATCGATGTTATTAAAACTAATTTCAATGATCGTGCTGATGAAATACGTCGCCATTGGGGTGGTGGTTTATTGGGTGCTAAATCAGCAGCTCGTATTGCTAAATTAGAAAGGGCTAGGGCTAAAGAATTAGCACAGAAACAAGGCTAATTTCGTTTGATTGTAATTGTCTTTGGACGGATAATAAATAATTTCTATAAAAAAACTACAATTATAGTGTTTCATTTCATTCATTCATTCATGGTTAAGTATTTTAATTGAAGAATTTTTAAGAAAAGGAGTATGTAGAGCTACAATTATCAATATGATGAACGACACTGAGGTGCCAATTCTTGTAAAATTTCACTAAAGTTACAGATTTATTTGTTTATTTTACAGGAATACGCCTGGCAACATTGTTGTCAAACTGACAAGTCAGGCCCCTTCCACTTATATTGGTGGGGGGTTCTACAGCTCACGTGGTATTTATGTACAATTCCATCCAGGGGGCGCTTGCGAAATTATTTTTTCGATTGTGGCGACGCGTAGCAGTAGAAACAAGAACTAGGTGTAAAATAATAGTTTCTGCTAACGGATAAAGATGTCGCTAAGTAAAATTCAAAAATCAACGGTGGTGGCAACTTATGAGTTTTCCCCTAACACAATAAATAACATACAAAAAGGTGTTTTTTTTTGCAGGAATCTTACTCAAATTTAAAAATATCAATACTAGACAAAGGAAAAACTACATTTTCGACATACTTATATTTTACAAAATTTTATTTTAGACGGCTGTAATTGAAATTTAGAGGTTTTAAGATCGCGTTTAGGGGAAAAAATTAAATGTTGGCAATAGGAGAAATTTAGTCCTATGTTTAGTCATCGAAAATTGCTTGAATTTGACAGTTTTCAGCATCTTCATCTAACTTATTTCTTTATTGTTAATTTTATTTGGTTTTTTCAAATCTAAGAACCCGTAAGTATTATAAAAATGATTTTATATATTAAAAAAAAATTAATATTACCGTTTCAAATGATTTTTTTTTAATTTTAGATGTATGTGAGCTGTGTCGAGATCCCGGGAATGAAGTCCCATTGTATTATTTTTGCAAGATCATAGAAAAGTGGGTAAATTTTCACAACAATATATTAATTGTATATATTGGGTACTGGGGTTCTCAAGTTTCATATGGAGCGATTCATTTCATATGGATCAAGTCGAATGAAAATGAAAATGAACATCAGCACGTTCATCATTTACGTACATACGTATGTATGTATGTATACATAGTTGATTTATTTAGAATACCTACTTTTATTTGCTTTCACTTGTTAATTCAATTCAAATTTATTATTTTAAATATATTTATATTTAATTTATCTTGTCTTGTGTATTAATAGTACCTTTAATTGATTTCAATATAAATACAATCAAAATAAGATTTAAATTTCCCGCATTTTTTTCATTAAGTTATCCTAGTTTTACACCACAAGCTACAGCGCCGCCTGGATGGAATTGTACATAAACGGTGGAATATTTGACGTCAGGAAGTGGGGGGTCTATCTAGTCTATGGACAAGTTGTATTTTGATTATCATTCCAATTAGAAGAAATAAGTAATTGTCTTAATTTTTAGTACAATAATTAATTGTATAATTTTTTAATTCATTTTAGTTAATTGTAATGGCTGGTTGTGTTCCTTGTTTCATCATTCCATTACTTTTATTCATATTCCATCGTTTTATCCAACCGATTCTATTGAAAATTTGGAATCCTTGGGAGAAGAAACAAATAAAACACAATAATAATACAACAGGCGATGAATTATTGAAATGTGATTGTAAATGGAATAAGTCACCAAATAAAAATGATTTAGAACAGAAAAAATGTGATTAAAAACTAATATTGAAACTTTTTGTAAATATTTATAAATGATAATCAACTTGTAACTTATTTACGAACTACGGTAACAATAATACTAATAATACATTAAAAATATATACAAGTTTCTTTATAAAACTTATCTTAAGCATTATGAAGCTTATCAAGAAAATCGTCCACATTTATATCCCTTAACAGTTTAATACTGTTTTCGTGTTTCCTTGATTTCTTTTCTATACATTTATCACTTTCAGTATTCAAAGTTTTCAATTTCCTCTTTTTCGTTCTGCAATTCATATAAAATAAAAAAATAGAAAAATTATTACAACAAATATTCGATTTAAAAATTACGTTTTAGTTTTCAATTCCGATGACAACTCTGTAATCTTCCCACTAGTCACCACATCATCCATCAACTTATCCTCATCACCTGTGAATAATTTAACATTTTTCATCACAGGTGTTTTATTCACATTTATAATACGTTTACTACTACGTAATTTCTGTGATAACGGTGATATATCTAATAATTTTACAAATGGAATACATTCCATTGTTCTTGTAACTGGAACATCTTCTTCATCATCATCATCATTATCATCATTGAGATATACAGTAGCCTCAAAATTTTTCTCCAATCGTTTAAAATCATATTGATTCAATTTCTTTGCAACGAATCCATCTTGATGGATTATTTCGATCATTTCACTACAACAATATCGTTGGAAAATTCGTGGTTTTCGTATTATTGGTTCATTAATAGATTTCGATTCATTCGATTGTGATTGTTTTAATTGTGGTGGTTTATTAGGTACTAAACAAATACCTCTCTCCCATAGACCTTCCACCAATTTCTTTGCTTCATCATCATCATCATCATCAACAACATTACCACTTTTAATTGTTTGATTATCATTAATTGATTCTTCAGTTTTCTTCTGTTTGTCTTGATTCTGTTCAAATTTCTTTGCTATCCTTTTTTTTTTTTTAGATGGTGTTGTTGTTGATATTAGCTGTGGTGTGTTTTTTGTTTTAATTCGATTATTATTACGTACAGTTTTCTTCTCAATAATAGGTGTTTGCATCCGTTGGATAGTACGTCGACGTTTCTCTTCTAGATTCTTTAATAATTGCTTCTTTCGATTTTCAAAACAATCAACACCTGGTAAAGTTTTATGAACTTCCACATTGTTTATAATGTCATTTATTGTTTCAACACCAGATTTATCAAATTTGTTACATACAATAACTGTATTGTTTGTTTTATCATCAATTTCGCTATCACTACTAGAACTTGATGATGATGATGATGATGATAACGATGATGATGACATCTCATCGATCAGTTGTAGATTTTTTTTAGCAATAACAGAACGATTGAATTTTTCTACTGTTAAATTACAAGCATCTACTGTTTTAACAATGATTGTATCATTATTATTAGTCTTAGTTGTTGGTTGTTTCTCTATCACAACAACATCACTGATGATATTTACTTTATCGTTTTCGGATTTTTCTTCTTCTTCAATTGCCTGTTCTATTGATTTATTTTGTTCATTATCTGATGGTATATAATATGAACTAGATGTTGAATAATCTGTATTGCGTTGATTATAATTTGTTGTTGTTGTTCTTGTTGTTGTACCTAATGGTGTTGTTGTTATTATACCAAAACCAGGTGTTACTGGTATTTTTGGTGTTGGAAATGACATTATATCAAAACAATTCAATTGTTCCTCAATCACTTGTGAAAATGGTGTTAAACTCTCATTAACACCTGGTGTTCTTGGTATACGATCTTTTATTGGTGTATCTTGTTGTTGTTGTTTATTTTGTTCATCTGTAATAACAGTCTTTTTTTCTTCTATATTTTTCTCAATTTGTTTATTCTCTTCAATTTTAAGCTCTCCACCATCATCATCATTATTCTGAGTATTTTTTAATTCATTGTGTTGAGATTCTTTATTATTTTTGAGCTTCTTACGTGTCGTTGGTTTTTTTCGTGGTGGAGACTGTTCAATTTTTGTAGAATTTTCACCGTAAATCATCATTCTTAAATCCGTATCCCAAGCTTTACTCAATGATGGTTTTGATACCGTTGTCGTGGACTTTGTTGCACTTTCTGTAGTAATTGTAGTAGTAGTAGTTGTTGTTGTTGTTGTTGTTGTTGTGGTCATTGATGTTGCTACTGTTGTAGTGTTATTTTCCGTATTTATAGCGTTTGCGTTAGTGGTTGTTGTTGTTGTTTTTGTTGACGATGTTGATGCATTTGCCATTGTTGTTGATGTAACAACAATTGGTGATACTGTTGTTATTCCTAATAATTTTGATGGACTTGAAAAATCTAAATTACGTACATGTCGTGGTATATTTGATCGAGTGTCTATTGTGTATTCAATATTTCTAACAGTTGATTCTACATTTTTTGTAATACTTTTCGATTTACAACTCTGAGATTTCTTTTTTATTGTTGTTGTTGTTGTCATTATTGGTGCTACTTCTGTTGCCGTTGTTGTTAATGTTGTGGTTATTGTTGTTGGTGATGTTGTCGATACATTTGCTACTTCTTCTTCCACTATCATCTCCTGATTTTTTATTGAAACAACTGGAACACCTGAGAAAAAAATTAAATGAAACTACTACCATCTACTACTACTAGAAGTAAACAAGTATACTTGTTGATGCAACGGGCGTTGTATCCTCTTCATTAATAATAATTGTAGGCATTGCCATAATATCCATATCAGTTAACATAGTTTTCATATTTTGTTGCATTTGTTCGTTCATATTATTATGGCATTGATTATTATTAATTTGTGGTACAACTAAAATACCCGGTGTACCAATGAAAATTTGATTTTGATTTAACATTGATGTTGTTGTTGTTCCTGCATTTTTAAAATAACAATCTAAACCACCATCATAAAAATATAAACCACCAGCATTTGATAATGTTGTTGTTGTTCTTGTTTGATTTCCATCATTAACTGTTACTGGTATTTTTTGTAATTGTGTTGTTGCTACTGTAACTATACTATGATCAGTCTCATTATTTTGTGTTTCAATTTGTACTTCATTAGAATTCAATAATTTTGATTGTTTTTTATTAATTAAATATCGATCATCTATATTGGAATCGCTGTGTATTGATAAATAATTAATTATTAATTCAACATAATATAAGACAAAGAATATAATTTTACCTAAATGATGATCTTTTACGACTATCGGTAGAATCAATTGTTGGATCCCCCATAATCTCCTCAATTAATTCATTATAAATAGGATCTTCTTCAGTTCTTTCCACAACTGACTTTATTAACGCTTCCAATTCTTTAGATGCACCTACTTCATTTTCACATTGTTTTTCCTCCTCCGGTTGTTGTTGTTCATGTTGTTGTTGTTTCTTCTTATAAATAACTTCAGGACTGTTTCTAACAACATTTATAGTATTTGCTAATTTGATATGAAATTCAGTCTTATCTAATAAATGTTGTGTTAATACTTCAGACACATCAGCTGGATCAAAATTACTGTCATTTAATGATCGTGAATGTGTTTTTCGTAATTTACGTTTTGGTGTTGTTTTGTGTGGTGCTAAATCTTTGTCTAAATCGCTTGAATTACCGGGTAATGCATCATGTGTAGTTGTTTCTACTTCACTTGTACATCCACTAGAACTATATATAGAAAGAAAAAATAGATAAATTCGGTGTAGATGTTTTAAGCAAATACCTCGATATTGGAGTTGATGCATGTACTTTTTTAATATTTAATAAATATAATAATTGATCAATTATACCAAGGGATGATTTCCGTTCAACTCCATTAAAATAATCCGTATCTTCTAAACGTGCTTGAACTACAAACATATTATATCATCATTATTATTACGAAAATCAATTGTAAACAGTATAAATAAGATTACCAATCGTATAAATGTTGGCATATTCCTCAAGGAATTCCACAAGACTCATGCCACCGACACGAGTTGGATAATGTTCACCGGATCGAATGTGTTGTTTTGTCTTCTCGAAATGATGGCATTCTTCTAGGAATTTATTAAAAGTAGATGTATAATGCTTGTTTTTTAAATAACCTTTAAATTTAATAAAAATAAAATTAAATAAATTGCCACCAAATTTAGTAAAATTAAAACAAACCCAAGATTAATCTAGCAATTTGTGCCTCGCTGAATTCCATCTTCTTCTTCTTGTCGTGTGCCTTTTATTGAAAAGCAAAAATGTAAATTCTAACAACCCTTTATTCGATAATAATAATAAAAACGACCATTTGATTGTTATGATTTGATGAAAATTACAAACATAACCACAATTTACATATCTTAAATACTACATCATTAATTAATCAAAAATTCACTGAAAATGAGAATATAAAAACTAAAAGCAACATTATCATTAATTTCAAACAAATGTTTAAAAATTTAAACTAAATTATAATTTCATAACAAAGTTTACAGTTATCAACTTTTAAAGCAGACCATACACCAGGGGGTGGGCACTTTAATGGTTGATCTTGAATCCGATGTGAAGTACTTAAAGAACTTTTCATCAGGTGTCGCGCTAATGGCTTGTATTATCACTGTGATTAAAGTTATAGCACTTGTGCTTGTAGCACAATCTTATGACAAAATTTTGAATTATTCAAGTCGTTATTGACACAGAAAGTTATATTTAATTTAATGTAATGATTATTTTGATATAATTTACAATACGTATTGCTTTGGCAACGTTGCAGTTTCGTCCTGTATTTAGTTTTTATCAAAGAATACATACTACATAGAAGCTCAGATCTCGGGGTTTTGTGGTTATCAAACTTTTAGTACCTACCCTGACTCACGAAGGGCGACACTTGTTCAATGTCGGTAAGCACATGCTAAGCACGACGATTTTATCAACCGAACTCATGGCCACGGTTGCCGATTCAGGCGAATTTCTATTAGATCTGGTGGAATTTCGACCCGTCTTGTGGATAAATCTCCGTCTAGTAGATTAGTAGAAAATCTGGTAGAAAAGTAGAATGTCTGGTAGAAAAGTAGAAAATTGGTAGATTTTTTTTTTCGAATATTTTTTGTTGATTTGTCTAATTAAATATAACTTTTGGAGATATTTACCTATATAATTTTTTATCTTATATTTATAATGGACATATTTGGATGTAGAAAAGGAATATTGACTTCAAAATAAACTAAATGGATTTCTAGTGGGTATCACGTGACCATTTAGTAGATTTTCTTCCTACGTCGTCGGCAACAGTGTCGACGACCGACCGACATTGAACAAGTGTCGCCCTTCGTGAGTCAGGGTAGGTACTAAAAGTTTGATAACCACAAAACCCCGAGATCTGAGCTTCTATGGAGTATGTATTCTTTGGTTTTTATTAACTATTAATAATTTCATTATTTTATGTTGGTAGTATTGACGTTTTGATTTAAAAACAGTCATTTAAAAGTTAAAAAGTTTCATTTACAATTTCTTTTATTAATTTCATATTATATCAATTTCAAGATAATGGATAACAATTTAGATGAAAATCATATTAAATTGACAAACCAATAAAAATAATGTCAATGTATTAAATAAAGTTGAACGGTAAGTTGTTTTTTTTTCTTCTATAATTTCCCATTATTTTTTTGCTGTCATTAATATGTATTATGAATTTTTTTGTATGAATATCATTAGGCAATATCTGCCAATAAAATACGAGTATGTAAATATAACACCAATAAGTTTAAGTGATATAAAGAAAGAATTAACTGAATCAACAATACGGTACCACCACCATTATCTAATGATAATTTCTTATCACCAATTCTTCAAGAAAACGAATCGTTTTTAACAACACCAACAACACATGAAACAAGTTTTGATAATCTGTTATCATTTAACTCATCTGGAAATATTGATATTGTTGATGATGATGATGATAATAATAAAGAGAATGAACAACCAACAAAAATTCATTGTACAATTAGTATAAAAGGAACACCACGTAATTTAACATTATCTAATTTTAAATAATCATAATAAAGCAAAATTTGTATTATCATCATCTAAATCACAGTTATTAAATAATTACATAAAGAATGATTTTAAACGATTAATAGTAAATGGAAATGAATATCTTATATTGAAACAATTAGGTAAAGGTAGTAGTTCTGAAGTATATTTATGTTTTAATATAATAACTGAAGAACAATATGCTATCAAATGTTGTGTATCATTAAAAGATCCATTAATAGCTCAAGATTTTCTACAAGAAATAAAGATCTTAAAACAACTACAAAATTGTGATCGAATAATCAAATTATACGATTAGTAAAAATAACAAAACACAAAAAATCAAACAATAATTATTATTAATTTTATTTTAGTGAAATTAATAATGATAAACAGATGCTTTTGTTAGTATTGGAAGCTGGTGGTGATGGATCTATCAAAAGTCTTAAAAAATCAATCAATACTACCAAAACATAAATTAATGTTTTATTTGATGGAGATTTTATACATATGCTGTAAAACAAACCCATTCAAATGGTATAATACATGCTAATTTAAAACCAGCTAATTTTTTACAATTTAATGATTTTCCTTTAAAATTAATTGATTTTGGTATATCAGCATGTATACAAATTAATGGTGATAATAATATTACTAGTGTTTTTAAAAATGTTGCCGATGAAGGCTCTCTAAATTATATAAGTCCAGAAGCATTAAATAATCAAGATTTAAATAATATTTATAGTCCAACAAAAAGAAATAGTCAATATAAAATTAATTTTAAATCAGATATACAGGGTGTTTGCTCTCAGTATGGAGAGTTCTAAGAAACTCCTATTAGTCGACGAGCGATTTGAAAAATATTTTGAGGATTTGTAGAAGAGTCCCCAGGGAACATTTTAGCAAAATTAGAATTTCGTAGCTCATTTCAAAGTTGGTCAAAAAACGATTGTTTTGGAGAATGTAGCAATTTTCAAAAACGAACAAAACACGCAGAACGACTAAAAATGACTCAGAGACCTTCCCAACATTGATTTTTTTCGTTTTGCTCCATTGTATTCCAGAGAAAATACGAAATATTTCCAGAATAAAATGGAGAAAAACGAAAAAAATCAATTTTGGGAGGATCCTAAAGTCATTCCAAGTCGTTTTGCGTGTTTAGTTCGTTTTTGAAAATCACTACATGGTCAGAAATGAGCGTTTTTTGACCAACTTTCAAATGAGCTACGAGGCTCTAATTTTGCTAAAATGTTCCCTAGGGACTCTTATACAAATCCTCAAAATATTTTTCAAATCGCTCGTCGACTAATAGGAGTTTCTTAGAACTCTCCATCCTGAGAGCAAACACCCTGTATGGTTGTTAGGGTGTATTTTATATCCATTAATTTATAAAAGTACACTATATCAACATATTGATAATATAATGAAAAGAATGTGTGCAATTTGTGATCCAAATTATAAAATTTTATATCCAACACCACCACCAACATCATCATTGGTACCATTCAAAATTATTGAAATTATACAAAAATGTTTACAACACAATATGAAATTACGACCAACTATTGTTGAATTGATTAAAGATTGTGAAAGTTTATGAAAACAAGAAAAAAAAACACCACTAGTTTTTAATTAGGTACTTGATATTTTTCTTTATACATATCTTATTAAAAAAAAATATTTTATATTAATTATTGTGTAGTTTTAAAAAATAAATCACATTCGTTCTTTCGTTCAATTGAAGGCACATTAAGTTGTAATTATAAGTCAATGTTTTATTGTTTATTTATCTATTTTGATAAATTTCTGTTTTATTTATGTAAGTAAACAATTTTAATTTTTCTAAGGTTTCTTAAAACTACAAATTTTCGATTACAAATGTAGTACTTGTTAACAATTAAAATTGTCTCAAACCAACAAACAGAATTCAATCAAAACTAATCAGAATTTTCCAGTTTGATTAACAATCCAGAACCATTATGTCCACTATTTTCAATCATCACAATTCCAAATAATATCAATGTTGCTTTCCACAAGCTTGTTTACCCTAAAAATCATCATTTTAACCCTTTCAGTACCACTCCTAGAAATCATTGATGAAAAATTCTGAAAATTGGTGGTGGATATGAGTTATTTTTTTAAAGATTTTTCAGCTAATAAAAATGAGTATTGCCCTTTTGGTTTTTGAGTTCTAAAATGTACCTCATACGGGACAAAAGTACTACATGACCTTCAATGTGAATGTAAAAAAAATATTTATTAGTACAGAAGTTATTTTTTATTGTGGTATTCAAAGAAACAATTTCGCGTTTTGGAAATGCATAAGTGCACATTGCACTTGATACAATAATTATGGGTTTTCAATTTGCAATTCTCCCATTTGCACCTTGAATTCTCCTTTTGTTGGTCCCATTGAGGAAAATGGTTGAAACCATCGTATCTTGACTCAGATAGAGGTGCAACTTCTTTCTTCTTCCTACTAGGACTAGACTCCATTTGATCTCCAGAAGGTCGGCCACGTTTTGGTGCAGTTTTCGCTAAGATTAAATTTTCCCCCACAACTTGGCGGAACCCTAACAAATCCAGAATTTTTTTCTTGGGCAAGCCTAAAGTTTCTGCTTGTTTTCGGTACTCCATCCAAGAACAAACTAGCGCCAAGTCAAGCGCATGGGTTATCATTCGAACGGTCCATTTTCTTGACCGCACATATGAACGATAAATACTGAGTAGAAAATCTAATTTGTCTACACCTCCCATATTGCTGTTATACATTCTTATGGCTTCTGGTCTTTGAACTTCTATATACTGCTTTTGCTTTCTGTCCCATCTTCTGCACCGATCTATTTCCCCTTTTCCTATAAAATTAGATGACACTACAACCGGTTTATTATCAAACCATTTCGTTAGAACAATTCCATCTTTACTAACTACTGTATCGATGACACCTCTTTCTCTCTTTTTCATTTCTTTGTCAGTTAGTAGAGGAGGATTAGCAAATCTGTTCAAACGTACGGTTCCTACAGCAAAAATATTTTTGGAATTCAAGTATTGAAACAAATTATATGTTCCAAAGTAGTTGTCAATAAAAAGACCACAGTTCATCCTGTCAATTCTTTCGACAAGCTGCATTACTGTTGCTGCTCCGGCGCCAAACTTGGAATATACGGGATTTATAGCAGTGGTTGATCCTTGATAGATCAGAAAGTCATAAATTTGACCACTTTGTCCAGCCAATACGTATATTTTAATCCCCCATTTCTTTGGCTTATTTTTAATGTATTGCTTCACATTTATTTGCCCTTTGAATGGGATTATTTGTTCGTCAATACATAGAAAAGTTTCAACAGGTAGTTGCAAGCACCTGTTCCGAATTGATTCATAAATAGGGCGCACTTTCCATAATCTGTCCGGATCATCGCTTCTTGCTGTTATGTCAACAAAATGCATGGTGTTTCGTAATTTGAAAAACCGATTGCATGGCATATTATCTCTGATTAGTGGAATACCCATTTGTCCACTCCAATACATCCTTACCCTAGGAAATTGTAAGTTTCCCATTATTATATGTATGCCCATCAAAATCTTTATTTCTGTGAGTGTAGTTGGAGAAAATCGACTCAGATTTTTTCGTGTTGCATACAAATTGGTCATATCAACCATTTGTTGAAATAACCTATCTGGAAGATATTTTTTGAAAAAAACCATAGGTGACTCGAGTTCGTAACATTCAGGAATATCTGGTGTGTGCCATCTTATTTCACGTGACATGTACTCAGAATTTTTGATCCATTCGATGTTATTTTTTTCAGTCAAATCGTGTTTCTGAAAGAAATGTCGAAACTGAGTTTCTATACTATCTTCTTCCGTGTTGCTTATAGATTCTACTGTCTCATTTGTTCTGTTAGGTTCGCTAGAGTCATCTTGCATGTCTATGTTACCGTCTCCATTTAGATTTACTTCAACAGGTTCATTATCATTATCATCATGTTGTACATTTATGCCGCATTCGTCATTTTCTTCTACATCCTCGTCCATGTTTCGTTGTTCATCAATTATGTCAAGTTCCCAGCCATCATCGTTTACATCTGATAAAACATCGAACTCTGACAAATCATCCCGATTGATCAATTATAGAAGTTCTTCGTCTGTGAGACCTTTTCTAGACATCCTAGATTGTTGAAAAAAAAATATATCAATTTTGTAACAACCGATAGTGTGTAACTTCAAGACAATAGTCAAGAATAACAAATTAGAAAGAAATTTTTTTTACACACTTCAGTCAAATTTTGACGACGCAGATGACGTCAAGTAACTTTGTCCCGCGTTAGGGACAAGAAATTTGTGAACATCATTGAGGTTATTATCGATAACATTTTATCAAATCGTTACTATCATAACGTAATGCAAGCCTTTAACTTACCTGTGACGATATTTTCAACAATCTGCAGATCCAAAATGGCGAAAAACATGTGTTCATTTACAATCACTTTTCACCAGTAAGCACTATGCGCTGACAGAGTACACTATGCAAAGTCAAATAATTTTAAATTTAATCTCATAGATGTCGCTACAGTATGGAAACAGTTTAAATAGACGTCCCGTGTACGGGACAGAACTTCTTGAGAATAACAGGCCGATATTTGTGAACATTTGAGCAATACAAATCATATGTCCCGTGTACGGGACATGGTGACTGAAAGGGTTAATGAAACTGAATGCGGTAGTCGATTAAAGCAGAGGGCAATAAAAGAAAAAGTGACAGAAAAGAAAAAGGAAAGATAGCAAATTAAAAAGACAAGAGAGAAAGAAAAACGACAACAGAGAATGAAATATAGTAGGCAGAGAAAAAACAGAAAAAGAAAGAAGTGCATAAGAGAAAGAAAAAAAAAGTGTAAGAAACGAGAAAGAATGGGTAACAATAAAGAAAGAGTGACGTAATATATACGTCACAGGGTATATGCACTGCCATCTTTATACCCACCAGGCCGTCAGGTAGCAATTGTTTTTCCGTGTGACGTCATTAAAAGAGTCAAACGGTTCAAATTTTTCAAGTGAATTTCGTACGTTATTGTGTTTAAAAACTATTATAATTAATAGTTTTCATCAATTGTGTTAAATTTATTGTGGTGTGTGGTGTGTATTATTGTTCTTCGATACATTTTTTTTTAAAGGATATGACCATTTTAGTTTAGATTAATATTTGTAGGTTAGGTTATGTTCTGCTATTTCAAAATAAATAAAGGACTGTAAAGAAAATTCAAATTTACATTTTTTTTAGAAAATGCCTATATGTTGTTGTGTCCTTTGCTGTGGATCCAATGCTGCTCCTGATGAAAATTATGTTCCTGTCTTTTCATTTCCTTTACAAGAGCCGAAAAAGACTCTCTGGAAGCAGAGAGTTTGATTTGTAAATACTTGTTGATTACTCAAAAAGTAAGTGATTATGGGCTAGATTGTCAGCAAAATAAATATCTTATAAGCTTGAATCGTATAGGGCTTAAATTTCCTACAAAATTATCAATAACGATCGCTTTAGATTCATACAAGTTATTCCAAACATTGACGTTCGAAACATACCAAAAGATGTTATTATCAGAATTGTTGCTCGTGTGGAAGATCCTTCAGCCAAATTTATAACAAAATTCTAGACGTATGGATCACTATTTTAATGAATAATTTTGCAAAAAAAATCAAACAATTAGGTCAATAACAAAGTACAAGTTGTGGCAAAAGGAGGAAAAAATAATAGATTTACATTTTTATATTGTCATAAAATACATACACTTAAAAAAAATCTAATTTTTTGTAGTAATTCCATTCAACGATTATTATTTTTTCAATTTTTCACATAAATTAACTTGTACTCTATTGACAATATTTTTAATCTTTTGACTCTTTTTATGACGTCATCATTTGAACCTGACGGCCTGGTGGGTATAAAGATGGCAGTGGTATATGTCATTCAAAAATGCGCTTTGAGCGCCATCTAAGAAACCGGCATTGAACTACAATTGTGGCGGTGGTGGCAGAAGTGAAATCATCGGCCAATAGAAGTTACTAGCAACTGCGAGCCGCCTCTGTTAATTAGAAAAATGAAGGCTTACATTAATATCAGCACCTGCTGATAATAAATATTCGATAACATCAATTTGACCATAATCGGCTGCATACCGTACATTAAAGGAACATCGGAAAAAATTAGACGCGTAGAGAAAAAATATAATATCAACACAGTTTTCAGAATGGACAGGACCTTAAGAAATGTACTCACCAAGACAAAACCAAAATGTAGTAGAGTCACGAAAGATTATGTTAACCGTGTACCATGCCAGTGCGGAGCTTCCTACATAGGCGAAACCAAAAGCGCCTGAAGAAAAGGGATGAGCACAAGAAATATAACAAGACAAGGAGAGATATCCAAATCAGGCATTGCACAACATGCATGAGATACCCAACACAACATCCAGTGGTCGGAGGTGACGATACATTGTCGGGAGTCAAACACTAGGAAGAGGAAATTCAAGGAGGCAGCATACATGTCCAAAAATGACAAAAGTCTAAGCCATCCGTCGGTAGAAGTTCATAACATCTATAAACCCTTGCTAAGAAAAATACCCGAGTTAGCTTTGAATACAGGACAATCACGCTTGACTGACTGTCACGCTGGAATGAACATCAGTATAAATAAGAGAGCAGCAGACGGGTCTGGTCAATAATCACTTGAAAACGGTAGGAGATTATAGTTCCAACCGAAACGTTGTGTATTATTATTATTATTATTTTTATTAATAATTGTTTGTGAATTTGTAAGTTTTAAAGGTTTATAATCAAAAATAATCAATTAATATCGATATAACGATGAATATTTATTTCTCTTTGTTCTATTTGTCTCTACAAATCAAAACCAATTGCCCGATCTTCATCACACCACATCTAAGTCGCAGCCATGATCATGCGCAGTCCGTGAGGAGAAACATTCCAGTATATTCTCGAATACTGACTCAGCAAAGATACAGCTGCTGCTTACAAATTTTTGTGTAAACTCTTGTAAAGTGTATCTGACAAAAATTTTCTAAATAAAGAGGACGCAAGTCCATAATGAAGTTTCTTTTCAAAATGAAACGTCCTCTATAACTTTCAAGCAAAATGTTCATCTTTCTTGAACTTGCGTTGTAAAGAAACAAATCGTTTCCTTGTCATTTTGTACAGGTAATGATTAATGAAACAACAAAACGACCGGTACTTGTTCTAACATGTGTTTCGGTGAAATGTTTTTCGCAAGGATCAATTACCTGCTGTCCATATTGACTGTTAGGGTCATAAATATCGGTATTTTTCAAAGAATCTTCAATTTCCCAAAATTTAGAAATTTGTTTATTAAGCGCACCATCATCTGGCGGCAATATAACCAAATTGCATGCCGAAGTTGTTGTATTGTTAAAATTTATTTCGCCCCCCAATAACTGTCCGAAAACAGAATTTTGCAAATAAACTTTATGAGGCTTAAGTTGTAATTTCCCTGCTTGTAATAATTCTAAAAATATTTGAGATCCTAACAATAAGTCTATTTTATTACTGATATTGTAATCTTCGTCTGCTAATAATGTATTTTTTGGAATTTCTAATGTTTTCTTTGGAAAAGAAACTAATGGCAAATTCCTCGTTATATTTGTTGAAACTAAACAATTAATCACTGTTTTATAATCACTAATTCTAGATTTAACCCATTCGATACGGCAGTGCGCTCCGTCGGAGTGACACCGCTGAACGGGCCACCGTGTCGCCAGAGTAGTGCTACTGTACGGCGCACTGCGACGGAAAACGTGCATGTTGCGCTTAGGTAAACTGGTGTTTGGTGCAACCTCGTCATTATCCGTATCGTACGATTCTTTGAGTGTTATACAAACAACATACAGGGTGCCCCAGGGGTACGTGCAAGCTCCATAATTCCGTTGCTAGATGACATATCGACTTGCGGTTTTTTTCTTACAGTATCCATGGACATTCTGTACAACTTAAAATTATTTTCGTTATTTTAGCTACCCCCCTTATAGAGGGTAGTGCACCCTACTCTCTTATTTTAAATGGAATGGTATATTTTTTATTACATTTTTGAATTCTTTGATGAAATTGAAGGGGACTTTGATAACATGACCCATGGTCTAGCGCTGAAAGTTTTTCAGATATTTTGACTTTTCATGAAATTTTTAATTTTGCAGTGCTTAAATAAAAAATTCACAACATAGAAGCTATTGGAGTCAAAATGTTAAAATTTAGAATTCTAATAGTACAAATAACGTACTTTCTATCAAGTTGTAGAGCATTTAATTGTCTTTCAGCGTTCGGCTGAAATGAATTTTTCTTTCAGGCAATTTTCAAACTATAATAACTTGCTTATTTTAAATGGAACCTCATATTACTCTTCATACGATTGGATAGAGAAAAAAATTCTCCATCGAACTGTATTATTATTCCCTATACCTATCTTTGATAATTTTTCAGTTATTTAGAATTTTCAATTTTGTCTATTTTTCTTTCCTGAAAGAAAATGTAAAACATAGAAGGCTTAGCGAAACAACCTCTAATTCAATTGTCACAATTAAGATGAAATTAATTAATTTTATTTGGACTATCTCAATGAAATAAAATGGAAGAAATTGACAATTAATTAAATTAATATTTATTTCATTTGCTTTTTGTGTATGTAGGGTGTCCTAAAGTTGTAAAAAATATAGGTAAAATATTCAATATTAACGTCATTTATGATATTTTGTCATTTTGCTAAGCCTTCTATGCATTTTATTATAATTGAATTTTGAATTATTTTGGCATAGGCGACTAGAAGTATTACATTTTGTTTCAAGGGAGGTGATTGAACGAAATTGAAAATTCTGAATAACTGAAAAATTATCAAAGATAGGTATAGGGAATGTTAATACAGTTCAATGTAGAATTTTTTTGTCTATCTAACCATGTAAAAAGAAATATGGAGTTCCATTTAAAATAAGCAAGACATTATAGTTTAAAAATTGCCTGAAAGAGGAATTTCAGCTCAACAATGAAAGATAATTGAATTCTGTTTAAATTGATAAAAAGTACATTATTTGTACAACATAAACTTGAAGTTTCAACATTTCAAATGCTATAGCTTCAAAAATATAAATTTTTCAACCAAACACTGCAAATTTAAAAATTGCAATAAAAGCTGAAATATCTGAAAAACTTTCAGCGCTAGACCATGGGTCATGTTATCAAAGTCCCGTTAGATTTCATCGAGGAATTGAAAAATGTAATAAAAAATATACCATTCCATTTAAAATAAGAGAGTAAGGTGCACTACCCCCTATAAGGGAGGTAGCTAACATAACGAAAATAATTTTAAGTTGTACAAAATGTCCATGGATACTGTAAGAAAAAAACCGCAAGTCGATATGTCATTTAGCAACGAAATTATGGAGCTTGCACGTACCCCTGGGGCACCCTGTATATTCTTTACATCGAAATGAGTTTCTTCGTTATTCTATTCGAGAGTGTTTGTATCATAGATATGTATTGTATAAAAGTACAACGTAACAAGAAACCTTCCGTAAATCATTAAAAGAAATTGGGAATCAGCTGTTAAGTTTTGAAAGTATGCAACATTTATTTGAAAATTTGCCTTGGCGCTTTGTTTAGTTTGTTTTATAAAATCTTTTTGTACCTTCCGAACACCTGTTTATCTAAGCGCAACATGCACGTTTTTCGTGTCACATTTCCGTAGCGAAAGGGTTAGGTTGCATCAGAGCCGGTCTTAGGGTTTGCGGGGCTGTGTGCAAAAATAAATGCGGGGCCAAGAAAAATAACTTTTGTGTCATTATACAGGGTGAGTTTAAAGTAACGCATAATCCCCATAACTTTTTTATTTATGAGAATTTTGAAAAACGCCGAGACAGGTAACTTTTTATTTGAATTAATTAAGTGGGACAGAGCCAAAACGGCTCTACCAGTTACCATTGCAAAGAACTGCCATCATCAACAATTTTTTCAAATGGCAACCCCTAGTTTTTATTGCATTTTCGGGTAGGGCATATTTTTCTGCGGGCAGACATGTGAAAATCGTAGGAATTACAATATAACTTACATGAATTTCTGTATTTAAATCAAAAAAAGTACCATTATAGTTTTTTTTTTCTTCTATAACAATCGTTTCTGTTGTAATATACGACTTTTCATTCTACGCATTTGAACAAAAATCTTTGGTTAGGTTGCTGTTTTTTTGTGGCTATGTTACATTCACCAATTGGCACCATAAAATTTAAGCAAATAAAAACTAAATTCATAAATTGAATTATCTTACACCTCAAATGATAAATATGGTATTTATAACAAAGTAATTAAAAATCATATAAAAATAGTAAACAACTTTGCGGATGAAAATTCACTAGAAGAATAACTAGCCTAAAAATATCGGTAATACTACTGTATTACCGATATTTATTATCCATTATCCATACAGTACATTTATAACATTCGTGTCATTTGAATATTTTATTTATCAATTTCTTTTATTAATTTACTTAATGAACAATTCTAATAAGCAATATTAAAATAAATAAGACTATTATTTGAAAAAAAACTTCTTATTAGAGCGACATCTTGTACCAATATGGTATAACTAACAATTATGTTGGCGATGGTGTACAACAAAATTAGTTGTAATAAAACACATCCAGAGTGCGCACTAAATTGGCGGAAAATTCAAAATTCAATTTGAAAATTGATTTTTTACTATAATCTTACCAGATCTACAGGATGAGTCAAAAGTAACGCATAAACGCATAAAAATTTTGAAAAACGCCGAGACAGATAACTTTTTATTTTTAAATTAATCAAGTGTGACAGAGCCTAAATGGCTCTACCGGTTATCATTGCGAAGAACTGCCATCATCAACAATTTTTTTAAATAGCAACCCCAATTTTTAATGTATTTTCGGATAGGGCATATTTTTTTGCGTTCAGGCATATATAAATAGTAGGGGGTTACATGAGAAAATTTTTGAGAAAAAAATTCCTAAACTGCAAGATTTTCTGTCATCACTATATCCTTGCATCAGCATGGCATACGAAAACCTCAATACCTTTGAATAAGCATTGCAAGCATTGATTTATAGTTGAATTCAGTAGGCGTATGTAGAATTTTGGCAAAATTATTGGCAAACATGGCGGATTAAATTGTCAAAAAGAAAATTGCAGATTTAAATGAAATTGGAAGCTTTAGCTGCATACAAACTATTAAATAGACCGCATGTACTCCAACCATACTTCCTATTCTCCCTACAGAAGTAACCATCCTTAAAATTTTCATTAACAAAATGAAAATAAGAAAGAGAATGAAAATGAAAATGAAAATGAATTTTGTTGAACACTACTGCTAAAATAATTCTTAGTTATAGCATATCGGTACAAGATGTCGCTCTAATAAGAAGTTTTTATTTCAAATAATAGTCTTATTTATTACAATATTGTTCATTAGAATTCATTTAGTATATTTGTTACCGTTAAAGTATGAAATCCGTTATTTTATAGAATACCCAGTTATTCTATAAAATAACTGATCGTGTCCGCTAAAGTGTAAAACTCTCTTGTATTTCATGGTTTAACTAGTTATTTCATAGAATAACGATCTGCAGCCCGTTAAAGTGTAAAATAATCTATATCATAAGTATATCTCGCTTTTTAGTATAAGGTACATTTACGTTTCTTTTAACAATATGGAAAGTAGCGAAAAAAAACGTTAATTTCGAATTCGAATAAAAATAATTTTTGAAGGACGGCAAAAATACCAAAGCATAAAACAACGAGAATACTTTTTCGCCATACTCTCAAAATGTCAACGACAAATACATTTACCTTCCACCCCTACTGCATTTATGAACTATTCCAAGTTATAGGAAGATAATTTGTTTAGCGTGTTGGCGCCAGTTTATTCCAGTTAATTGATGGCTTGCATCTACAGTGCCGGCTGCTGTTGGTCAAATACTGTTTCCACGTGTCAGGTATTGAGATACATTTATTTTTTTAAGTCTTATAATTTAGTCATTTGCTATTACGATAATTTAATTTGCTTATTTTAAAGTGCAATTATTTTTAGGACCTTAAATTGCCTTGAACAATGAATTCTTTAATTGATAACGAAAAAAAAGCTGCAATGAAAGAAAAGTTTGAATCTTTACTAAATAAGCGTGATGTGAAAGAGAACAGTTCTTTGCTTACCCGTGAAAAATTATTAAGTTTGATAGCTGATGTAAAGAAATCTAAAACATCAGATAAGAAAGTGCCACGTGATTATTGGTTACTTCAACATTACCATGTCCTTGAAGTTCAAGGAGTAGAAAAATTAATAGTCCCAGTAACAAATGCAACACCAGATGTAATGTTTTATTGCTCAAGTGATTCTTTGTTTGACATTTTGTACGAAACTCATTTATCTATTGGGCACGGTGGTAGAGACCGAATGATAAAAGAACTTAATCGTCGTTACAAAAATATTACGCAAAATGATATTAAGATTTTCCTGAATTTTTGTGAATCTTGTCAACAAAAGCGCAACGCGGGCAGAAAAGGTGTTGTTGTTAAGCCCATGATCTTTTCACATATGAATTCAAGATGTCAGCTTGACCTCATAGATTTTCAATCACAACCTGATGGAAACTATAAATTTATTTTAGTTTATCAAGATCACCTTACAAAGTTTGTGGTTTTAAGACCTCTTCAAACAAAGGGAGCAGAAGAAGTTGCAGGACAGTTGCTTGATATATTCCTGTTGTTTGGAGCCCCATGTATATTGCAGTCGGACAATGGAAGAGAATTTTGTAACAAACTTATTGATGACTTAAAAGTAACTTGGCCAGAGCTTAAGATCGTGCATGGTAAACCAAGACATAGCCAAAGCCAAGGCAGTGTTGAGAGAGCCAATCAGGACATAGATAATATGCTGACGACTTGGATGCAAGACAACCAGTCAACTTCGTGGAGTAACGGGTTAAAATTTATCCAGTTTATGAAGAACAGAGCGTTCCATTCTGGTATTAAAAGGTCCCCCTACGAGGCTATGTTTGGTTGCGCAGCTAGAGTTGGACTGTCAACAACTGCCATTCCGAAGGAAGCACTTAATTCGTTGGTCGACGAAGATCAATTACAAAATACTTTGACTATAATGAATGTTTCTTCTCAACCTGATAATGACAAAGTAGTTGAACAAACAGTAATAAATAATCCCATTAAGAAAGTATGTGTTGTCTGTTTAAAAGAATGCAGTGAAGATATAGTTTGCTTCAAATGTATGGAGCCTGTCCATATATCATGTTCGGAAGATTATGTCTCAGAAGATGAAGTTAAGCAGAAAGTCTGCAAATTGTGTTTTAATACACTTATTGTTCAAAGAAAAAGAGAAAAGTCTAAAAAATGTTTAGAAATTCAAGCAAAAAAGATGAAATTAATGTCGGATAAATCTCATTCTGAAGCCTCTGTGGGGTTTACCGTCCGTATCCCAGTGCCTGAAATTGACAGAGGAAAAGGTGATGCCAAATCTATTTTAGCTATCATCATAAAAATAACCGAAGAGGGATTTTTCTAATTGGGCACAAGAAACGGCCGCATAAAACAATTATATTCCCGATCCCAGTTCAGTGTCTGCGAACAAAAATTAATTAAAATTGAAGAAGTACCGGATGTAGAAATATCGCTCCGGTCGGTTGCTACAGCTCAAAGTTTAGGTACTGGTCAGGGATTTAAAAAATGTTCGTGTAAAACCCAGTGTGTCAACAAAAAATGTTTTTGTTTTAGAAATAATGTTCTTTGTAATTCCAAGTGTCATTTTAGTAATCCTTGTTGTAACAAATGATTTTAAGGTACGTTTCAATAAATATCATTTAGATGTTGCGTAAATTAGATAAATTGCTTCTTTTTTATTTTAATTGTCTATGATTTCATTTTAGATAAATTGTTTATTTTACACTTTAACTGTCTCTCATTAGTTAATTTATAGAATACCTAGTTATTTCATAGAATAACTAGTTAAAGTATCAAATTATTAACATATTACACACTTTAACGGGCACGATCAGTTATTTCATGGAATAACTAGGTATTCTATGAAATAACTGCATTTTATACTTTAACGGTAACATATTAATTAAAAAATTTAATAAATAAATTATTCAAACGTCACGAATGTTATAAATGTATTGTATTGATAATCTAGGATACTGCATTACCGACATTTTTAGGCTGGTTATATTTTAGTGAATTTTCATCCGTACAGTTGTTTAATCTGAATTTATTGTCTACCTAATAAATATTAACATTAACATTAACAACATCAATAACATCAACATTAACATAAACATTAACATTAACATTAAGATTTGCATTAACATTAACAATAACACTAACGTGAACATGAACATTAACATGAACACAAATATCAATATTAACATTAACAATATCATTAACATCAACATTAACATCAACATGAACAATAACATTCGTCCTTTCGTTCTTTCGTTCTTTCTTTTCTCCTTTTTATTTCTTTCTTCCTTTTCTCCTTTTTATTTCTTTCTTCCTTTTTTTCTTTCTTTCTTTATCTTGTTCTTCCTTTCGTTCTTTCATCTTCTCTTTTGTTAATTTTTTCGTTTTCTTTCGTTCTTCCTTTCATTCTTTTTCTAGTTCTTGCTTTCATTCTTTCTTTCTTTTTTTCTTTTATTCTTCTTTTCTATCTTTCGATTTTTCTTTCTTTTGTTGTTTCGCTCTTTCGTTTGTTCTTTCTTTCTTTCTTTCGTTCTTGCTTTCTTTTTTCTCATGTTCTTTCTTTCGTTCTTTCTATCTTTCGTTCCTTTGTTCTTTTGTTAATCCTTTCCTTCGATCTTTCCTCCGTTCTATCTTAGGTTTTTCCTGTTTTCGTTCTTTCGTTCTTTCCTTTCTCCTTTTTTTCTTTCTTTCTTATTTCTTTCTTTCGTTTTCTTGTTCTTCCTATCGTTCTTTCTGTTTCTCTTTTGTTCATTTTTTCGTTCTTTCTTTCGTTCTTTCTTTCTATCTTTCGATTTTTCTTTCTTTTGTTGTTTCTCTCCTTCTTTTGTGCTTTCTTTCTTTCTTACGCTCTTTCTTGCTTTTTTTTCTCATGTTCTTTCTTTCCTTCTTTCTATCTTTCGTTCTTTTGTTTTTTATTTTCTTCTCTTCTATCTTTGTTTTTTTCTGATCTCGTTCTTTCGTTCTTTCCTTTCTCCTCTTTTTTCTTTCTTTCTTTTTTCTTTTTTTTCTTGTTTTTCCTTTTGTTCTTTCTTTTTCTCTTTTGTTCATTTTTTTCGTTCTTTCGTTCGTTCTTTCTTTCTATCTTTCGATTTTTTTCTTTTGTTGTTTCATTCTTTCTTTCTTTTGTTGTTTCGTTCTTTCTTTTTTTCGCTCCTTTGTTCATTCGTTCTTTCTTTCTTTCTTTCTCTTTTATTCTTTGTTTTCCTCACTTTCGTTCTGCCTTTCGTTTTTCCTTTGGTCCTCGTCTCGATTCGTCTCGTCTAGTCTCGATTCGTTCCGTCTCGATTCGTTCCGTCTCGTTTCGATTCGTCTCTATTCGTCTTGCCTTGCCTTGTCTCGTCGCGTATCGTCTCATCTTGTCTTGTCTTGTCTGGCCAAGGCCAGACAAGATAAGACAAGTCTTATCTTGTTTCGTCTCGTCCCGTCCCGTCCCGTCCCGTCTCGTCACGACTGATGTCTGGCCAGGTTAGGTGTAGATCTGGACAGGTCAGGCCAGGTGGACATTTGACCTTTGGGCTTCCACCCTCAACCTTCAACCTTTAACCTTCACCCTGCAACCTCTGCCTTTCGCAATTTAGCCTCCAACCTCCAGCCTTCGACCTTTGGCGTTTAACCTTCATCTTTAAGCCTTCAGCACTTGATCCATTGGCCCACAACCCAGGCTCCACCTCACAACATTTCTGAAGCTTGAACTTTGACCACTGACCTTTTGGCTGTCGGCCTTCAGTCCTTGATACTCGTTATTTGACCTTCGACCTCGGAACGACGACCTGCCTTGTCTTGCCTTGTCTGGTCTAGTCTGATCTGGTCTTGTCTGGTCTGATCTCGTCTTGTCTTGTCTCGTCTTGCCTCGTCCTGTTCTGTTTCGTCTCGTCATGCCTGATCTTGTCTGGTCTAGTAAGGTCTCGTCTTGTCTTGTTTCGTGCTGTCTCGTCCCGCCTCGCCTCGTCCTGTCTCGCCTCGTCCCGCCCCGTCTCGCCTTGTCTCGCCCCGCTACGTCTCGTCCCGCCTGGTCTGGTCTGGTCGAATCTCGTCCTGTCCCGGCCCGTCTCGATCCGTGTTGTTCCGTTTCGTCTCATCCCGCCATGTCGTGTCCCGTACTGTCCCGCCTGGTCCAGTGCCGTCCCATATCGACCCGTTCTGTCTCGTTCCGTTTCGTCTTGTCCCGTCTGGTCTCATCTGCTCAGGTCTGATCTCGTCCTGTCTTGTCTTGTCTCGTTGCATTTCGTCTCGTCTCGTTTCGTCCTGTATTGTCTTGTCTTGTCCGGTCTCGTCTCGTCTCGTTTCGTCTCGTTTTGTCATTCTCATTTTCATTTTCTTTTTTAATTCTGTCTCGTTTTGTCTTGTCTTTCTCGCTCTTTGTTCTTTCGCTCATTCGCTCTTTTTTCGTTCTTTCCTTCGTTCTTTCTTTCGCTCTCTCTTTTTGTTTCTTCCGCTCTTTCGTTATTTCCTTTCTTCCGTTCGTTCGCTCTTCTTTCGCTCCTTCTTCCGTTCTTTCGCTTTTCGCTCTTTCCTAGTTCTTTTCTCCCATTCCTATTCTGTTCCTCCGCTCGTTCTTCGATTCTTCCGCTATTTCGCTCGCTCCTTCTTTCGTTCTTCCACTATTTCGCTTTTTCTTTGGCTCTTTCTTTTGTTCTTTTGCTATTTCTTTCGTTCTTTTGCGTTTCCGTTCTTTCGTTCTTACAGCCTCTCTTTCGCTCTTCCTTTCTTTATTTTGTTCTTTCGTTCTTTCGCTCTTGTCTGAGCTGGTCTTGTCTAATCTTGTCTGGGCTGGTTTGGTCTGGTCTCGTCTGGTCTCGCCTCGCCTCGTATCGTCTCGTCTCGCTTGCATTGTCTCATCTTGTCAGGTCTCGTCTCGTCTGTCTAGTCTCGTCTTGCGATGTCCTGTCTGATCACGCTTGTTCTGGTTCGGGTCCGATCTGATCTCGTCTTGACTCGTCTCGACCCGTCTGGTCGCCTAATCCCGTCTCGTCTTGTCTCGTCTAATCTCGTCTCGTTTAGTTTCGTTTCATCTCGTCTTGTCTTGTCTCGCCTCGTCGGGTCTCTTGACTCGTCGGGTCAGGTCAGATCCCGTACCGTTCTGCTTAGTCCCGTTTTGTCTCGCTTTCGACCCGTTCCATCTGATCTTGTCACATCTCGTCCCGTCCTGTCTCCTTCCGTCTCATCTTGGCCCGTCTCGTCCTGTCCCGTCTCGTATTGTTCTGTGTTGTCTAGTTCCGTCTAGTTTGGTCTACTCTGCTCTCGTCTCGTCCCGTCCTATCCCTTTTCGTCCCGTCCCGTTTCGTCTAGTCTTTCCTTGTGTGGTCTCGTCTTGTATTGTCTTGTCTCGTCGGCTTCGCCCCGCCTAGTCCCGTTCCGTCCCGTCTTGTCTCGTCCTATCCCGTCTAGTCCGCCTTGTCTCATCCCGTCTCGTGCCGTCTCCTCTGTCTTGTGTGGTCGTCTAGTCTCGTCTCGAGCCGTGTCGTCTTGTCCCTACCTGCTCCTCGCCCTGTCTCATCCCGTCTCGCCCCTCGCAGTGTCTTATCCTCGTCTCGCCTCATCTCATCTCTTCTCGCCCTCCATGGGGTCGCCTCGTCTTGTA
>CM077837.1:761-19991 GCA_039776855.1 Mylabris sibirica
GACGGTCTTAATAAGACCGTCTTATAAGATATATCTCATGTCTCATGTAGCATACAGACACTGAGATATGTCTGTAGTAGTATTGGACCAATCAGTATTCAGTTAACGATGGCTTGTGGACAGTGGGGGGTAAAGGGTAACACTAAAAATTCAACACTTTCTATACCCTCCCCATTTAAAAGCAAAACATAGAAAAAAACTAGTAAGTAGCTAAAACCATAAATTTACTACTTGTTTGTTTGTCTATGGTTGAAACGAGCTGATTTTTTTTCTATTTCATCGTATTTGGAAAGAAAATCCATTGTGATTAGATAACCAAAGTTTTATTTCCCAAAAATCAGTGGCGTAAATATAAATTTTTGGCCCTTACGCAACAATGTTCTACGGCTCCCGGGAGGATTTATTGCGTTTAAAACAGATCCTATAAAATATGCTATTAAATTGGTGTCTTTTTTTTCACTTTTCGACTTAGGTACACTTTGGTATACTTTGATCTTGATCTTATTCGATCTACTGCTAAATCCTTTTATTCAGTTCGTAAATCCAATGATAAGAATTTTGTTTTTGGACATAATACATAAATTGATACTTATCATAACTAAGGTGATTATCATGATTTCATGAAATAAGTACAATTTAAATATTGACAGTCTTGATATTAGTGATATTGGTCATAAAATAATAAGCAATTGAAACAAATTAACATATTACAGCAAATTAATCGGGAGTTTGAATAAAAAATTTGAAAATTGACAAAAAAAAAATTACATATGTTTTTGCATGGCAATAGAGCAATGGAAATTTTCTGCATTCACTGCAACTTTGATTCTATAAGAAGGCTTATACAACCAATTCCTGAAAACACATCTTTAAAATCGCCAATTAAATTTACAATAATATTTGGCTATTAATTTGACTACTTTGTGGAAGGTCACAACGAAACCATCATGTGGATTTTGGTCTCACATACATGTCTGTGGTCTGCCGTCCGGGACGGCAGACCACATACATGTATTAATACCACTTGAGACCTATTGAGATCAGCATCCACACACAAAGATATATCTGTTGAGACCGTCTGTTAAGACATATGTCTGTGTAAAATCCTACTAGGTCTTACAGACATGTATGTGAGACCTGATGATACAACATGATACTTACTAAGACCAGCATCCACACACGAAGATATATCTCATTAGACGGTCTTATAAGACCGTCTTATAAGATATATCTCCGTGTGTGGATCGGCCTTTACTCGCACCATGCAAGATCTACTATACTCACATTCCTTCCCACAGAAAGTGGTGGCGTAAATTGTTCGTCGCCGTCAGGTTGGCCCTTCTCCCACTGCCGCTGCCAGACCTGACTTTTTTCTCCTACCCACTAAAACTCCACCTCATCTCCTCTCCCTACACTTGGGGCACATCATGGGTGGGTCTCGTCTTTTCCTCCTGCTTGCCTTAGCCTCCTTTAGTACTTCAAGTCTTGTCTTGACTCGTCTGGTCTGGTCTCGTCTCGTTTAGTCTCGTCTCTTCTTGTATTGTTTTGTTCCGTCTTGTCTTGTCATGTCTTGTCAAGACAAGTCTTGTCTCACCTTGTCTTTTCTTGTCTCATCTAGGAACGCTTCGTCTTGTCTCGTCTTGTATAGTATTGTATTGTCTTGTCTTGTCTTGTCTTGTCTCGTCCGGTCTCGTCTTATCCCGTCCTGTCTCATTCCGTCTTCTCCCGTCCCGTCCCTTCTCTTCCCGTACTTCCATCTCGCCCCGTCCCGCCTCGTCCCGTCTCAACTTGTCCCGTCTGGTCTCGTCTTGTTCTTGTCTGGTCTGGTACGGTATGGTCTGGTCTTGTCTCGTTTTGTCTGGTCTCATCTCAGCTCGTCTCCTCCCGTCCCGTCCTCTCTCGTCCCGTCTCGTCTCGTCCCCCCTCGTCCCGTTGTGTCCCGTCTCGTCCCGACCCTCCTGGTCTTGTCTCGTCTCGTCTTGTTTTGTCTGGTCCCGTCCCGTCTCGTCTCGTCCCGTCTTGTCTTGTCCTGTCTCGCCTCGTCTGGTCTTATTCCCCCTCCTCTCGGAAAAAAGATTAAAACCTGACCTGAACTGAAAAAAAGAATAAAACGTGACCTGACCTGAAAAAACGAAAACCTGAAAAAAAGCTTTAAAACTTGACCTGACGTAGACTAAAAAATTAGCAAATAATTTTTTTTCTTCTTCTAAGGTCAGGTCAGATTTAAGTATTTTTTACCCTTCTCTGAGAAAAAAGTATAAAGCCTGACCTGACCTGAAAAAAAAACTAAAACTTGACCTGACCTGATCCAAAAAAGAACTTGTCTAATTTTGTCCAATTTTGTCTAGTCTTGTCCAATCTTGTCAAATCTTGTCTTATATTGTCTAGTGTTGTCTAATCTTTTTTAATCTTGCCTAATCGTGTTTCTGCTTTTGTTCTTTTTTCGTTCTTTCTATCGTTGTTTCTTTCGTCCTTTCTTTGATTCATTCGTTGTTTCGCTCATTCTTTCTTTTCTTCTTTTGTTCATTTGTTCTTTAGTTCCTTTGTTCTTTTGTTCTTTCGTTCTTTCGTTCTTTCGTTCTTTCGTTCTTTCGTTCTTTCGTTCTTTTGTTCTTTCGTTCTTTCGTTTTTGTCTAATCCTGCCTAATTTTGTCCAATCCTGTCCTATTTGGTCTAATCTTTCACTTCATTTTTGTTTTATAGTTTCTACCTGTTAACGGTATAACGTGCATTCATAGCATACCGGGCTTTCTGACAATTTACGGCATCATGTCTCTTTTCGGTACACTTTAGGCATTTGCCTTTCATAGATCGTTCGTTTTTGCATGTTTTAGTTGTATGACCGTAACCCAAGCACTTATAACATCTCTGTGGAGCTATTTTTTCTTCGATTCGACATCACAGCCATCCCAGCTTCAGTTTCCTTTTTTTCCTTTAACATCTTTGCTGCTTCGACTGGGACAACTACGGTTGCTGTTCTTTTACTTCCCTTTCTGTTCGGTCTCAGCGGCAGCACTGTGGAAATGTTGAGGTTTTACTTGTACAATGTTTTGGATAGTTTCTTTTATCTTGTTGTCGCTTGTGAATTCATCTAGATCTTTAATGATCAGTGCCTTCCCTTTTTTTTTTGGTATGATTAGTGTTGTAAATTTGTCTTGCAGCTGGTCTTCAATTTTCTTTTTAAGATCAAGGTATCCGTCTTCCTTACTTTTCGAAACAAGAATCTGTAATTTTGTCGTTGATATTTTTTACAGCCTTGAGTTGTACTCCCATTTGTTTTGTATTCATGTGCTTCTTCATGTCCTACACGATTTCTGCTAGGTTCGGTTTCTCTCCGGATTTTGACTTAACCTGGTCGTACTTGTTTCGTTTCTTTCTTTGTTCCTCACATTCTCCCTCTCCTTCGTCACCATTTACCGATTGTGACGATGTCAGTCTACGTTTCCTCAGTTCTTGGAGACTCGGGACAATGTTTTCTTTGTGAGCATGAAATTCCACCATCTTTCTTATTATGTTTGTCTCTATTAGGCTGTCATTATAGATTACAAAATGTTGTCTAATTTCAGATCCTTAGTTGAAGATGTCTCCGAGGTTCTGCTGAGCTTCTTCGACGACCCTGCCAGAGTTTGAGTCAACGGTGACAAGGTACATATGACAATCTATTGTAATATCTGGTTCTGTCTCGTCTTGTCTTGCTTTGTTCCATCTTGTCTTGTCAGGTCTCGTCTTGTCTTGTCTGGTCTCGTTTTGTCTAGTCTCGTTTTGTCTTGTCTTGTTTTGTCTTGTCTGGTCTGGTCTTGTCTTGTATTGTATCGTCTTGCATTGTCTTGTCTGGTCTCGTCTCGTCTCGCACATTCTTTCGCACTTTTTTTTTTTTCGCTATTGCTTTCGTTCTATCGTTGTTTCTTTCGATCAATCTTTAGTTCTTTCGCTTCCTTCCTGTCTCGTCATGGCTTGTCCCGTCTCGTCTCGTCTCGTCTCGTCCCGTCCCGTCCTGTCCTGTCCTGTCCTGTCCTGTCCCGTACAGTCCCGTCCCGTACTGTCCAGTCTCGTCTCGTACCGTCACGTCCCGTCCCGTCCCGCCCCGTCTCGTCGCACCTGAGCTCGTCTTGTCTTGTCTAGTCTTGTCTCGTCTTGTATTGTCTGGACTTGTATTGTCTTGACTGGTCTAGTCTTGTCTTGTTTGATTTTCATTCTGTCTCATCTCGTCTCGTCTTGTCTCGTCTTGTCCTGTCTTGTTCTGCCTTGTCTCGTCTCGTTTTGTTTAGTTTCGTCTCGTCTCGATTCGTCTCGTCTCGTCCCGATTCGTCTCAAGTCGTCTTGGCTGGTCTCATGTCTTGTATCGTCTTGTATTGTCTGGTCTCGTTTCGCTTCATCTCGTCTCGTCTCGGCTCGTTTTTCTGTTCTTCTCCTCTTTCTTCCGCTTTCTTCGCTCATTCATTCCATCTTTCGTTCTTTCGCTTATCTAATGTATTCTAATCTTGTCTAATCTTTTCCAATCCTGGCCAATCTTGTCCAATTTTGTCGTCAGGTCAGGTTTTGGGTTTTTCCCCCTCCTCGGAAAAAAACATCAAAAAGTCCCGCCCAGACCCACCGCGTCTCGTTCCGTGTCGCCACGTCTCGTCAAGTGCCGTGCCGTCTTGTCCCGCCTAGTCCTGTCTCCTCCCGTCTCGTCTTGTTTCGTCTGGTCTGGTCCGATCTCGTCCCGTCTTGTCTTGTCTCGTCTCGTCTCGTCTCGTCTCGTCTCGTCTCGTCTCGTCTTGTTTTGCTTTGTCTCGCTTCGTCTCGTCACGTCTTGTATTGCCTTGTCTTGTGTCGTCTCGTCCCGTCCCGTCTCGTCCCGTCTCGTCCCTCCCCGTCTCGTCTCGTCCCGCCTTGTCCCGCCCTGCCCCGTTTCGTACTGTCCCGTGTAGTCCCGACCCTCCTGGCGTCGCCTCGTCTAGCCATCGAAGTTTGGCGCTTAACCATCAACCTTTAGCCTTCAATATTTGACTGGCGTTCTTTTGCCCTACATCCCAGCCTCCACCTTACAGCCCTTTTAAAGTTCGAGACCTATGATCACTGATCTTTGACTGCCAGTCTCCAGTCTTCTATACTCCGTATTTGACCGTCAACCTCATACTGACAACCTGCAATGTTTGACTTTGACCCTACATCCATCGGCCTTCGGCCTCAGGTTTAAGTTAATACTTTTTGACCCTTTAGCTGTGTACCAGTAGTAGTAGTAGTAGTAGTAGGAAAAGTAGTAGTAAAAGTACTATTATAATAATTATTATCAATATTATTATTTTTTTTTTTTTTTTTTTTTTTTTATTGACAATAATTATATACCAGACCTAGAGCAGACCAAAGCCTGACCTGACCAAAAAAAAAAAAAAAAACCTAACCTGACCTGACCTAAAAAAAAACATAACTTGACCTTGGAAGACATAAAACCTGACCTGACCTTGAAAGCACTTAAAACCTGACCTGACCTGACCTAAGAACTAAAATCTGACCTAACCTGAATAAAAATATAAAAAAAAACCTAAAAAAAAACAACAAAACGACCTGACCCAAAAAAAACATAACTTGACCTTGGAAGACATAAAACCTGACCTGACCTTGAAAGCACTCAAAACCTGACCTGACCTGACCCGAACGACCTAAACCTGACCCAAGCAGATATGCGTGAAAAAACTCAAACCTGACCTGACCTCATGTGCGACACAATGACAAATTTTTTTTTTTTTAAAGCAAGACCGAAATTCAAGGCTAAAACCAAGGTCAAGGTCAAGGCCGAAACCAAGGCCAAGGTCAAGAACAAGACCGAGGCCCGGTCAGGTCAGGTCAGGTCAGGTCAGGTCAGGTCAGGTCAGGTCAGGTCAGGTCAGGTCAGGTCAGGTCAGGTCAGGTCAGGTCAGGTGCCTCTCCGGGAGTCACTGCCTTGTCGTGGTGGAGAGGCTCAGTAGCTGCAATGATTCCTGAGGCTATGTCGGCGGGGGTCGCTCAGACCCCTGGCAGGGACACCCATGCCGGACAGGTTCAGGATGAGTAGTGAAGCCAAAAGTGACTCACAACACTCCAGGACCCACACCGGGATAGGTGTGGTACGGGTTTGGCGAACCCGGAGTTAATCCGAGCTGGGCATGAGCGAGCGCCACTCATGTCCTAACACCGTAAGCGTGACCAGCACTTCAGCAACTCTCACAGGGCGCGGTGAGGGAACGTCGTGCTGGGATCACGAGCGGGGGGCTTGCCTTAACCGGCCGGCTCGCGAGGAGACAACCTCTATAAAATAACCGTAACCCTAAGGTCTGTTGGCAGGACAGGTGCCGATGGGGTAGTGGGCCTTTACGGTCCCCTGGTTGGCACGTGAGGTCAACCCCTAGCGTAGTCCTCCCTATGGGGCACCTGGCGCACCCCATAGTATAAATGCCTTCCCCCAGGTATGGGCCCACTGCCTGGGGGTGACCTCTTTTGGCCCCGACTCGTGGGAATAGCATGGCAGATCCACATAACAAATCTAATTTTAAGACACCAGACGGCGCGGCTACGTCTGATGGAGATGGACAATATAGAGAATGGACAGCGGCCCTTGAAACCATATTCGGTGAAAACATAACAGATCCGTTTAAGCCAAGGCCCTCACTCCAGAGGACTCCACCGGGCAGGGATAGAGTGAACTCTGAACCTACTCTGACCTCAGACAGGACAAAAGAGAATGACGAGATAACAGATAGTATGGTTCCCGAAAGGTACCGAAGCCTGGATACTAGTTTAGCAGTTATCGATATAACCAGTGCAGACGAAGACTCATACGACGAAACGATAAATAACAAGAACAAGAGACCCAGAAAACGAAAAGCAAAAGACAGTCCCGAGATCATCAGACAAACAAGAACAATAGAGCCAAGCACTGCGGTGCTCAAGATGCAAACGAAGATACGTGAACTAAAACAGTTCTGCAGAGAAAACAAAAATGTCCACAGGGACATCAAACATCTAGCCGAGGTAATGAGCACCCTCATGAAAGAGGTTGTTAAGATCGATAAAAGTAATAAACTTGAGATTGAGAAAATGAAGGATCAGATATCAAACCATGAAAAACAAATGGCACAAATGAGGTTCTCCTCGGTGACAAGTAGTAAGTCTACTGTCACCCTAGAGGTTCTACAGAAAGTAGACACATACAAAGAGTTCACCACAATAAAGAAGTGGGTATGGCCGGATGAGATATACGAACATGTTAAAGTAGTCGTTGGAAACCCACTAGAAACGACCGACGAAACTCAATTGGTTCTGGTCGAAGAAGCCGATATTAACCTAACGAAGAGCATACAAAATATGTATGCAGGGAGATATCCGGAACTAAGGGATGAGAGTAACGATAAAATCGAGACCCTAGAGTTCACAACAAACATTACAAAAAACAATGTACAGAAAACCAACAGAAAGGTAATAATCAAAGCAATAACCACAGGGACTGAGGAAGACGTATACCATACACTGATGGACATAAAAGACCTGACAATTAAAGACAACATCGACAAATTAACAATGCATTTAGCTTCACAACTAAACGTTGACATTATGACGAAAATGATACAAACGATTTTCGCCAGTACCAAAGCGAACGTAACCTTATATATACCACAATCCGCAACGACCAAAAGTGTGACGGAAAAAAAGAGAGCATACAATACAGAGGCTATCGTTGTGTCGGGTGAAGGGAAGAACTTCGCCGAAATTTTAAAAGACGTCAAGAATACACTCGACAATAATGAACAAAACAAAGCTATCAGAAAAATCAGAAGCACAAGAGAGGGAAACCTGTTAATTGTAACGGATAAAAACTCCCCGGCTGTAGATGCTCTGAAGAATAAGCTAAAGACAGGAATCAGCAATATTAAGGTAAGAGAGGTGCAGTCTATTAAAAAGAAATCTCTGTATTTCAGGGACCTCGACGCCATGGCCACCAAAGCCGAGGTGGAAAGAGGGATTAGATCTTCAATTGGAAGAGAGCCAGAATTCCTAACAGTAGGGGAACTAAGACCCAGTCGGAACAATACGCAGAATGTAACAGTAGTGGCTGATGAAGCCACGGCGGGCAGGCTGCTGGAGCTCAAGTTCATCCCGGTAGGTCTGGTAAGGGCCAGGGTGGACGAGAGACTGCAGGTTGATCAATGTTATCGATGCCTTGGCTACGGGCACGTGGCCAAAAACTGTGCTAATCCCGAAAAGCCTAAGTGTTGTTTCAGGTGCGGCCAGGAGGGGCATAAGACCGGGGAATGCAAAAACGACACAAGGTGCCCCATATGCCAAATGGAGGCACACAAGATGGGGAGCGGCAGATGCCCAGCCTTTAGGAAAGCCCTGAGGGAGAAACGGAGAAGATTAAAAACCGACGGCCAGGAAGAAGACGAGGTATTTGAATAAGTACCCCCTAAATTCACAAATAAAATGGGTCTACCAAATGCGAAGAGAGGTTACACCGTGGTAACTGTATCATGGGGGAAGGAGAGTATACATACTTATTTGTTATATAGTACAAAACCTATCTTCTTGGTTCTAGTCATACAGGTGAATATCTTATACCTAAAAGGGCCCTATACATCTTGTCGGTTTGTGTTCGTGTCTTATAGAGATTATATGTCTACACTCACTATATGGGACTGGGCCCTATACACCCTCCCAGAGGCATGTGATATATGTAACTGTGATATTGTGAAGTTTTATTATTTGTTTTTATTTATACAGAAAATTATTTATATACACGGACTGTATACATCCATTCTTTTATTATATTTATTCAATAGAGCACTTATATCTACATGTATGTGTTGTGATTGTGTCTTACTGTATCCCATAACCATATATGCGACCGGACCATTTATATCCAATATCCTTCTACGTATGGTATACACAGTTATAGGGAACACTCCAGAATGCGTGTACGATAGATCCCTCGTCAGAGTAAACCACATAGCCCCACATGGTTAAAATAGTACAAATTAACTGCAATAACTCTGCCAGGTCTCAGGATCTCGCCGTAGCGCTTGCTATGGAGGAGGATGCGGATTTTATAGCCGTAACGGAATTCAACAAAAAATCTGCAAAAAACAAAAGGTATTTCTATAAGAACAAAGACGAGCGGGCAGGTATTGTTAAACTTACCCAAAAGTATAAAATTTATAAATACGGTGGTGGTTCATGTTTCCTGTGGGTAGCACTGGAAGATTACTACATTTACAGTGTCTACATTAGTCCCAACTGCCATTTCGACGTATTTCAGAGGCATCTCGCAGAGCTGGAGAACGATCTGAAACAAAAAGATAACAATATAATTATTACAGGTGATTTCAATTCAAAGCACCCCACCTGGGGGGGAATGGTAATGGATGGTAGAGGGCAGTTCCTGCTTGACTGGATTAATGCCTTGGATCTCTGCCTGTTAAATGATGGCAAAAAGCCCACTCTGGTCAGACATAACGGTTCGTCCTTTGTCGATGTGACCATGGTCTCCCCCGAGATAGCACAATCGGCGACAGGATGGGAAGTTTTGGACGAGGAATCGTCAAGCGACCATCGATTTATAGTGTTTGATTTAGCAGGCGATACAGCTCAAGCGCACAATCCAATAGAGCGCGAGCTAAATATGCAGTCTTGTGGGATGTTACTGCAATTAAATATGTCATGTTACAGGGGCAATATAGATGTTAGTGGGATTACAGGTATGTTAAAGCAAGTGGTGAGGGACTGTACATATCAGATCGGTCAGAGACGTAGGAAGCCTTATTGGTATAACGAGAACATAGATGACCTGATACGTGTGGCACGGGTGTGTAGGAGGAGATATCAGCGTGCCGTCAGGAAAAGGTCAGAGGAAGAGGGCATTCGATATGGCGAATACAAAACTGCAAAAAAAGAACTGAACAAGGCTATCGCTAAGGCTAAGAAGGACAAATGGGATGAATTGTGCAATAGGCTCAACGAGGACACGTACGGCGATGCGTACAAGATAGTGATGCGGGAGATGAAGCTCCCGCACCCCCAGGTAACTCTAACAGCAGCAGAAAAAACACATCTGTTTCAGGAACTCTTTGTTGGTGGCAAAGGTCCAGCCTTTCACAAATCACTGAACGAAGAAATTACTCCATTTACAGAAGAAGAGGTCCTGCAAGCTGGTTGTAAACTTAAGGCCAAGAAGGCCGCCGGGCCAGACCGCATCCCACCGGAGGTGGCAAAAATGGCCATCCAGCTCAATCCCAATTTGTTCCGTGACTTGTTCAACGACCTGCTACGTCATAGATATTTCCCGATCGAATGGAAAACGGCAAAATTGGTCCTAATAGAAAAACCCAAAAAGAGATGGGAAGATCCTACAAAATATAGGCCGATTTGTTTAATTAGCGTGCTTGGAAAGATTTTTGAAAACATGATTAATGTCAGACTGCTTCAGGAGATCGAGGTAAGAGGTAATCTATCAGAGATGCAATTCGGTTTCAGGAAAGGCAGATCGACCTGTGATGCTGTTAAGGAGGTGATGAAAACGGTCATCGTAGATGGTAGACTGCAGCGCCCAAAATGTACAGCGCTGATACTTATAGACGTTCAAAACGCCTTCAATACGGCCTCGTGGAGCCTGATTGTTGACAAACTTAAGAGGTGGAACGTGTCGGATTGCATCCAGGACATGATTAAAGATTACCTAACGGATCGGTATATAATAGTAGACAAGGACTGCACATTGCCGGTCGGAGCAGGCGTTCCACAGGGTTCGGTCCTCGGTCCGACCCTCTGGAACGTGCTTTATGACGATGTCATGAGCCTGGATGTGCCCGATAATGTTAAGATTGTATGTTATGCTGATGACCTTGCCCTTATAATTGCAGCGGACAACGAACCGGACCTGATGAAGGTTGGCAATAAGGCACTAAAAAAGGTAGGCGATTGGATGGAGCAAAATCAATTGAAAGTAGCGGCTGAAAAAACTGCAGCAATCATGTTGAATTATTGTAGACGAACACAGCAGATTAAATTCAAAATGAAAGGCTGTGACATAATCCCCATGAATCAGGTAAAGTACTTAGGTATAACTCTCGACAGGCAGGTAACGTTTGTAAAACACGTGGAAGAGTCAGTGGGCAAGGCGTCCAAAGTTGTATCTGTTCTTAACAGGCTCTTACCTAGATTTGGAGGTCCGACAACGAGAAGAGCGAGGGTCCTGTGGACAGCGGTCCAATCGATTATCTTGTATGGGGCCCAAATTTGGTATAATGCCCTGAGAATACGGAGAGCTCGACAGATGTTGGCTTCCTGCCAGAGAACGATGTGCCTCCGAATCATTAGGGGATATCGCACGATATCCGCAGAAGCAACGTTTGTAATAGCTGGTGCGATACCAATACACCTCCTGGTCCAGGAAAGAAAGCGGCTATCCGAATCGGAAGAGAAAGATTACATGGCTGAGCGACATCTAACCATGGAGCAGTGGCAGGCTGAGTGGCAGTCGGATACGGGGCAGGCCCAGTGGTCCAAACGACTGATCAAAGATGTGGCATCCTGGGCGACCTGTAAACACTTATACGTCAATTATTACATAACACAGTTCATTTCAGGTCATGGTGCTTTTGCAGCCTACCTTAATCGTTTTAATCGTTGGCCGGACGACAAATGTCCGGAGTGTGGCTGTGTGGATGATGCTGGCCATGGTGTGTTCGTGTGTCCAGCGTTTGATGACCTTAGAGCTCCCATTGTTCATGAATTTGGCACGCTGACTCCCGATAGCATTGTTGACTGCATGTTGGAAAGCCAGAGTAACTGGAACAAGATTGGTACTCTTTGTGAAAAAATCATTAAAAGGAAGGACAGAGCCTTCGACAGCATTAGAGCCAGTGTCTAACTGGTTCTAAATACTTACCTGCGCTTCTGTTGATTGATTGATGGTCGATGATCTCTTTGATATACATTAGGCAGGGTGTTCCCCCCTGTCTTTTCGTGGTGCCCTAGCTAGGGCGGATTAAACATCGGTGGTAATATTGGACGAGACCTACCCCTGATGTTATGCTTCGGCGGTCCCGGGGGTAGGGTGAGGAGAAGAGGTGGAGTTTTAGTGAGTAGGGGTCCTGTGGCCGAGCCTCACACTCCCAGTCGGCATTGGGTCGACTGGGGTGCGTAAAGTGCATTTCTCCACCTCCCCAAAAAAAAAAAAAAAAAAAAAAAAAAAAAAAAAAAAAAAAAAAAAAAAAAAAAAAAAAAAAAAAAAAAAAAAAAAAAAAAAAAAGGTCAGGTCAGGTCAGGTCAGGTCAGGTCAGGTCAGGTCAGGTCAGGTCAGGTCAGGTCAGGTCAGGTCAGGTCAGGTCAGGTCAGGTCAGGTCAGGTCAGGTCAGGTCAGGTCAGGTCAGGTCAGGTCCTCTCCGGGAGTCACTGCCTTGTCGTGGTGGAGAGGCTCAGTAGCTGCAATGATTCCTGAGGCTATGTCGGCGGGGGTCGCTCAGACCCCTGGCAGGGACACCCATGCCGGACAGGTTCAGGATGAGTAGTGAAGCCAAAAGTGACTCACAACACTCCAGGACCCACACCGGGATAGGTGTGGTACGGGTTTGGCGAACCCGGAGTTAATCCGAGCTGGGCATGAGCGAGCGCCACTCATGTCCTAACACCGTAAGCGTGACCAGCACTTCAGCAACTCTCACAGGGCGCGGTGAGGGAACGTCGTGCTGGGATCACGAGCGGGGGGCTTGCCTTAACCGGCCGGCTCGCGAGGAGACAACCTCTATAAAATAACCGTAACCCTAAGGTCTGTTGGCAGGACAGGTGCCGATGGGGTAGTGGGCCTTTACGGTCCCCTGGTTGGCACGTGAGGTCAACCCCTAGCGTAGTCCTCCCTATGGGGCACCTGGCGCACCCCATAGTATAAATGCCTTCCCCCAGGTATGGGCCCACTGCCTGGGGGTGACCTCTTTTGGCCCCGACTCGTGGGAATAGCATGGCAGATCCACATAACAAATCTAATTTTAAGACACCAGACGGCGCGGCTACGTCTGATGGAGATGGACAATATAGAGAATGGACAGCGGCCCTTGAAACCATATTCGGTGAAAACATAACAGATCCGTTTAAGCCAAGGCCCTCACTCCAGAGGACTCCACCGGGCAGGGATAGAGTGAACTCTGAACCTACTCTGACCTCAGACAGGACAAAAGAGAATGACGAGATAACAGATAGTATGGTTCCCGAAAGGTACCGAAGCCTGGATACTAGTTTAGCAGTTATCGATATAACCAGTGCAGACGAAGACTCATACGACGAAACGATAAATAACAAGAACAAGAGACCCAGAAAACGAAAAGCAAAAGACAGTCCCGAGATCATCAGACAAACAAGAACAATAGAGCCAAGCACTGCGGTGCTCAAGATGCAAACGAAGATACGTGAACTAAAACAGTTCTGCAGAGAAAACAAAAATGTCCACAGGGACATCAAACATCTAGCCGAGGTAATGAGCACCCTCATGAAAGAGGTTGTTAAGATCGATAAAAGTAATAAACTTGAGATTGAGAAAATGAAGGATCAGATATCAAACCATGAAAAACAAATGGCACAAATGAGGTTCTCCTCGGTGACAAGTAGTAAGTCTACTGTCACCCTAGAGGTTCTACAGAAAGTAGACACATACAAAGAGTTCACCACAATAAAGAAGTGGGTATGGCCGGATGAGATATACGAACATGTTAAAGTAGTCGTTGGAAACCCACTAGAAACGACCGACGAAACTCAATTGGTTCTGGTCGAAGAAGCCGATATTAACCTAACGAAGAGCATACAAAATATGTATGCAGGGAGATATCCGGAACTAAGGGATGAGAGTAACGATAAAATCGAGACCCTAGAGTTCACAACAAACATTACAAAAAACAATGTACAGAAAACCAACAGAAAGGTAATAATCAAAGCAATAACCACAGGGACTGAGGAAGACGTATACCATACACTGATGGACATAAAAGACCTGACAATTAAAGACAACATCGACAAATTAACAATGCATTTAGCTTCACAACTAAACGTTGACATTATGACGAAAATGATACAAACGATTTTCGCCAGTACCAAAGCGAACGTAACCTTATATATACCACAATCCGCAACGACCAAAAGTGTGACGGAAAAAAAGAGAGCATACAATACAGAGGCTATCGTTGTGTCGGGTGAAGGGAAGAACTTCGCCGAAATTTTAAAAGACGTCAAGAATACACTCGACAATAATGAACAAAACAAAGCTATCAGAAAAATCAGAAGCACAAGAGAGGGAAACCTGTTAATTGTAACGGATAAAAACTCCCCGGCTGTAGATGCTCTGAAGAATAAGCTAAAGACAGGAATCAGCAATATTAAGGTAAGAGAGGTGCAGTCTATTAAAAAGAAATCTCTGTATTTCAGGGACCTCGACGCCATGGCCACCAAAGCCGAGGTGGAAAGAGGGATTAGATCTTCAATTGGAAGAGAGCCAGAATTCCTAACAGTAGGGGAACTAAGACCCAGTCGGAACAATACGCAGAATGTAACAGTAGTGGCTGATGAAGCCACGGCGGGCAGGCTGCTGGAGCTCAAGTTCATCCCGGTAGGTCTGGTAAGGGCCAGGGTGGACGAGAGACTGCAGGTTGATCAATGTTATCGATGCCTTGGCTACGGGCACGTGGCCAAAAACTGTGCTAATCCCGAAAAGCCTAAGTGTTGTTTCAGGTGCGGCCAGGAGGGGCATAAGACCGGGGAATGCAAAAACGACACAAGGTGCCCCATATGCCAAATGGAGGCACACAAGATGGGGAGCGGCAGATGCCCAGCCTTTAGGAAAGCCCTGAGGGAGAAACGGAGAAGATTAAAAACCGACGGCCAGGAAGAAGACGAGGTATTTGAATAAGTACCCCCTAAATTCACAAATAAAATGGGTCTACCAAATGCGAAGAGAGGTTACACCGTGGTAACTGTATCATGGGGGAAGGAGAGTATACATACTTATTTGTTATATAGTACAAAACCTATCTTCTTGGTTCTAGTCATACAGGTGAATATCTTATACCTAAAAGGGCCCTATACATCTTGTCGGTTTGTGTTCGTGTCTTATAGAGATTATATGTCTACACTCACTATATGGGACTGGGCCCTATACACCCTCCCAGAGGCATGTGATATATGTAACTGTGATATTGTGAAGTTTTATTATTTGTTTTTATTTATACAGAAAATTATTTATATACACGGACTGTATACATCCATTCTTTTATTATATTTATTCAATAGAGCACTTATATCTACATGTATGTGTTGTGATTGTGTCTTACTGTATCCCATAACCATATATGCGACCGGACCATTTATATCCAATATCCTTCTACGTATGGTATACACAGTTATAGGGAACACTCCAGAATGCGTGTACGATAGATCCCTCGTCAGAGTAAACCACATAGCCCCACATGGTTAAAATAGTACAAATTAACTGCAATAACTCTGCCAGGTCTCAGGATCTCGCCGTAGCGCTTGCTATGGAGGAGGATGCGGATTTTATAGCCGTAACGGAATTCAACAAAAAATCTGCAAAAAACAAAAGGTATTTCTATAAGAACAAAGACGAGCGGGCAGGTATTGTTAAACTTACCCAAAAGTATAAAATTTATAAATACGGTGGTGGTTCATGTTTCCTGTGGGTAGCACTGGAAGATTACTACATTTACAGTGTCTACATTAGTCCCAACTGCCATTTCGACGTATTTCAGAGGCATCTCGCAGAGCTGGAGAACGATCTGAAACAAAAAGATAACAATATAATTATTACAGGTGATTTCAATTCAAAGCACCCCACCTGGGGGGGAATGGTAATGGATGGTAGAGGGCAGTTCCTGCTTGACTGGATTAATGCCTTGGATCTCTGCCTGTTAAATGATGGCAAAAAGCCCACTCTGGTCAGACATAACGGTTCGTCCTTTGTCGATGTGACCATGGTCTCCCCCGAGATAGCACAATCGGCGACAGGATGGGAAGTTTTGGACGAGGAATCGTCAAGCGACCATCGATTTATAGTGTTTGATTTAGCAGGCGATACAGCTCAAGCGCACAATCCAATAGAGCGCGAGCTAAATATGCAGTCTTGTGGGATGTTACTGCAATTAAATATGTCATGTTACAGGGGCAATATAGATGTTAGTGGGATTACAGGTATGTTAAAGCAAGTGGTGAGGGACTGTACATATCAGATCGGTCAGAGACGTAGGAAGCCTTATTGGTATAACGAGAACATAGATGACCTGATACGTGTGGCACGGGTGTGTAGGAGGAGATATCAGCGTGCCGTCAGGAAAAGGTCAGAGGAAGAGGGCATTCGATATGGCGAATACAAAACTGCAAAAAAAGAACTGAACAAGGCTATCGCTAAGGCTAAGAAGGACAAATGGGATGAATTGTGCAATAGGCTCAACGAGGACACGTACGGCGATGCGTACAAGATAGTGATGCGGGAGATGAAGCTCCCGCACCCCCAGGTAACTCTAACAGCAGCAGAAAAAACACATCTGTTTCAGGAACTCTTTGTTGGTGGCAAAGGTCCAGCCTTTCACAAATCACTGAACGAAGAAATTACTCCATTTACAGAAGAAGAGGTCCTGCAAGCTGGTTGTAAACTTAAGGCCAAGAAGGCCGCCGGGCCAGACCGCATCCCACCGGAGGTGGCAAAAATGGCCATCCAGCTCAATCCCAATTTGTTCCGTGACTTGTTCAACGACCTGCTACGTCATAGATATTTCCCGATCGAATGGAAAACGGCAAAATTGGTCCTAATAGAAAAACCCAAAAAGAGATGGGAAGATCCTACAAAATATAGGCCGATTTGTTTAATTAGCGTGCTTGGAAAGATTTTTGAAAACATGATTAATGTCAGACTGCTTCAGGAGATCGAGGTAAGAGGTAATCTATCAGAGATGCAATTCGGTTTCAGGAAAGGCAGATCGACCTGTGATGCTGTTAAGGAGGTGATGAAAACGGTCATCGTAGATGGTAGACTGCAGCGCCCAAAATGTACAGCGCTGATACTTATAGACGTTCAAAACGCCTTCAATACGGCCTCGTGGAGCCTGATTGTTGACAAACTTAAGAGGTGGAACGTGTCGGATTGCATCCAGGACATGATTAAAGATTACCTAACGGATCGGTATATAATAGTAGACAAGGACTGCACATTGCCGGTCGGAGCAGGCGTTCCACAGGGTTCGGTCCTCGGTCCGACCCTCTGGAACGTGCTTTATGACGATGTCATGAGCCTGGATGTGCCCGATAATGTTAAGATTGTATGTTATGCTGATGACCTTGCCCTTATAATTGCAGCGGACAACGAACCGGACCTGATGAAGGTTGGCAATAAGGCACTAAAAAAGGTAGGCGATTGGATGGAGCAAAATCAATTGAAAGTAGCGGCTGAAAAAACTGCAGCAATCATGTTGAATTATTGTAGACGAACACAGCAGATTAAATTCAAAATGAAAGGCTGTGACATAATCCCCATGAATCAGGTAAAGTACTTAGGTATAACTCTCGACAGGCAGGTAACGTTTGTAAAACACGTGGAAGAGTCAGTGGGCAAGGCGTCCAAAGTTGTATCTGTTCTTAACAGGCTCTTACCTAGATTTGGAGGTCCGACAACGAGAAGAGCGAGGGTCCTGTGGACAGCGGTCCAATCGATTATCTTGTATGGGGCCCAAATTTGGTATAATGCCCTGAGAATACGGAGAGCTCGACAGATGTTGGCTTCCTGCCAGAGAACGATGTGCCTCCGAATCATTAGGGGATATCGCACGATATCCGCAGAAGCAACGTTTGTAATAGCTGGTGCGATACCAATACACCTCCTGGTCCAGGAAAGAAAGCGGCTATCCGAATCGGAAGAGAAAGATTACATGGCTGAGCGACATCTAACCATGGAGCAGTGGCAGGCTGAGTGGCAGTCGGATACGGGGCAGGCCCAGTGGTCCAAACGACTGATCAAAGATGTGGCATCCTGGGCGACCTGTAAACACTTATACGTCAATTATTACATAACACAGTTCATTTCAGGTCATGGTGCTTTTGCAGCCTACCTTAATCGTTTTAATCGTTGGCCGGACGACAAATGTCCGGAGTGTGGCTGTGTGGATGATGCTGGCCATGGTGTGTTCGTGTGTCCAGCGTTTGATGACCTTAGAGCTCCCATTGTTCATGAATTTGGCACGCTGACTCCCGATAGCATTGTTGACTGCATGTTGGAAAGCCAGAGTAACTGGAACAAGATTGGTACTCTTTGTGAAAAAATCATTAAAAGGAAGGACAGAGCCTTCGACAGCATTAGAGCCAGTGTCTAACTGGTTCTAAATACTTACCTGCGCTTCTGTTGATTGATTGATGGTCGATGATCTCTTTGATATACATTAGGCAGGGTGTTCCCCCCTGTCTTTTCGTGGTGCCCTAGCTAGGGCGGATTAAACATCGGTGGTAATATTGGACGAGACCTACCCCTGATGTTATGCTTCGGCGGTCCCGGGGGTAGGGTGAGGAGAAGAGGTGGAGTTTTAGTGAGTAGGGGTCCTGTGGCCGAGCCTCACACTCCCAGTCGGCATTGGGTCGACTGGGGTGCGTAAAGTGCATTTCTCCACCTCCCCAAAAAAAAAAAAAAAAAAAAAAAAAAAAAAAAAAAAAAAAAAAAAAGGTCAGGTCAGGTCAGGTCAGGTCAGGTCAGGTCAGGTCAGGTCAGGTCAGGTCAGGTCAGGTCAGGTCAGGTCAGGTCAGGTCAGGTCAGGTCAGGTCAGGTCAGGTCAGGTCAGGTCAGGTCAGGTCAGGTCAGGTCAGGTCAGGTCAGGTCAGGTCAGGTCAGGTCAGGTCAGGTCAGGTCAGGTCAGGTCAGGTCAGGTCAGGTCAGGTCAGGTCAGGTCAGGTCAGGTCAGGTCAGGTCAGGTCAGGTCAGGTCAGGTCAGGTCAGGTCAGGTCAGGTCAGGTCAGGTCAGGTCAGGTCAGGTCAGGTCAGGTCAGGTCAGGTCAGGTCAGGTCAGGTCAGGTCAGGTCAGGTCAGGTCAGGTCAGGTCAGGTCAGGTCAGGTCAGGTCAGGTCAGGTCAGGTCAGGTCAGGTCAGGTCAGGTCAGGTCAGGTCAGGTCAGGTCAGGTCAGGTCAGGTCAGGTCAGGTCAGGTCAGGTCAGGTCAGGTCAGGTCAGGTCAGGTCAGGTCAG